>JACGAQ010002362.1:0-42443 GCA_014119065.1 Orius insidiosus
GCTTAGCCTTAGTTAAGGAACGGAATAGGGAGGTTCAAGGTATCCCAATGTTAATATGTAGCTTTGTTCCAATCACAGTTAGAAACTGATTAGAAACTCCTGGAGCATGCGCAGTAGGACTTGGACGTCAAATTTGACGTCGCTCTCTTGAGGTACCTTCAGGAATCCTTAAACAGAGGGCTCTTACTGAAAGCAATCCTTGATTTTCGCTAAAGCCTAGCCTTAGTTAAGGAACGGAGAAGGGAGGTTTAAGGTATCCCAACGTTAATAGCTTTGTTCCAACCGCAGTTAGAAACTAATTTGAAACTCCTGGAGCGCAGTAAGACTTGGACGTCAAATTTAACGTCGCTCTTGAGGTACCTTAAGGAATCCTTAAAAGTGGGGTCTAACTGAAAGCATAATCCTTCATTTTCGCCTAAAGCCTAGTTTAAGGAACGGAAAAGGGAGGTTCAAGGTATTCCAAGGTCAAGTTAATAGCTTTGTTCCAACCTCAGTTGAAAAACTGATTAGAAACTCCTGGAGCATGCTCAGAAGGACTTGGACGTCAAATTTGACGTCGCCTCAAATCGTTTGTCCATTAGTCTGACGTGCGGATCCTTCAACGCATGCTCTAGGAGTTTCAAACTCCTGGAGCATGCTCAGAAGGACTTGGACGTCAAATTTGACGTCGCTCAAATCGTTTGTCCATTAATCTGACGTGAAAATCCTTCTACGCATGCCCTAGGAGTTTCGAACTGCGGTTGGAACAAAGCTCATATTCGAGTTGAAAGGAGTCCACAAATAAACCACTAATTTTTCCCCTTCGAACACGAATATTTAAAAAAAAAACGCCTTCAACAAAAGTTCAAATTATAAAGACAATAGAAATGATTTTAGACTTAATGTTCAGGCAAGTACCTAAATGGTCTAGATTTATAAATACACAATAGGTACTTTTTAAAATTGATAACATTGATAAGGTTGTTGTGGGAAGGTTTTATTAAGGTTATGATAAGAGAGTATTTTCTAAAAAGTTGATTTTTTAAATGAGATGATATTATTTTTATGGCGTTTGATGTTAAATGGTATTTAAATATGGTGAAAATGATTGGGAAATGGTTTAAGATGGATAAATGGTGAATTTTTTGATGAACATGTGCTACCTCGTGGCCGGAGATTCGGGTGGGATTATTTTAAAGTTTTTACCTGCATGGAATCCGCACTGATTATCTCTCCTGAGATCGCCGGGCGATTTCGATGCTTAATTTGGACTTTCCTGTCCCCGTCGCACCTAAAATCACAATTAAAGGCACTCGCGTCGATTTTTCGAAGGGGAGAAGAAACGCGGAGTTTACGGGTCGAAGAGAGGCCCGACTGAAACCTTTCCGTGTTTCCCCACTCCGGTGAGAGAGCGAGCTATCGTCGAAAAACCGGCAAGTTCGAATCTTACGCCTTTTCAAAAACTTCGCAGAAAGTCTCCGCTGTGTTTCTTTTGTAAAATTCTTTAGAGTCGTGATTTTATACTTTAAAAACATAAATCTGGTATTTTTAAGCCTTGAAATATGAGTTTTAATGATAATTAACTTTTTACCCGAATCAGTTTTTATAGACTGATTCAAATTTAAGCGGGTTTTAGTTTCTGACGAGAAATGCCACCCAAATTTTTTGAAGTTTTTCCACGATTTTCCAGCCAAAGAATCCCTTATTTTAAGTCTTTTGAGAGAAAAGCTGTTTTTTCATGATTTTGACAAATTCTTCGTCCTTTTATGAGGCAGAAGCCTAAGTTTGTAAATGATTTTTTCTTGATTTTTGCAAGAAAAACATAAGTTTTTTTCATGATTTTGGCAAATTTTTCACCGTTTTAGGGGGAGAAACCTCCGTTTTGACAAGATTTTTACGAATTTTTCATCCTTTTCGAGAGAGAAACCTCAGTTTTTACACGATTTAGATCATTTTACTCCATTTTTAAGTGGGAAGCCTCAGTTGTTACAAAATTTTGACAAATTTTTTTCGTTTTTTGGGAGAGATGCCTCAGTTTTTACA
Source organism: Orius insidiosus (assembly GCA_014119065.1). Taxonomy (NCBI): domain Eukaryota; kingdom Metazoa; phylum Arthropoda; class Insecta; order Hemiptera; family Anthocoridae; genus Orius; species Orius insidiosus. The sequence goes on from JACGAQ010002362.1 coordinate 2,023, forward strand.
TGATTTTGACCAATTTTCCTACCTTTTTGAGACAGAAAACTCGGTTTTTACATAATTTTAGCTGATTTATCTACCCTTTTTTTGGCGGGGGGGGGGGGCAATTTTTTTTTGCTTTTTGGGAGAAAAACCTCAGTTTTTATACGATTTTGACCAATTTTTCTCCCTTTTTGACATTGAAGCCTCAGTTTTTGTTTCATTTTATCGAACTTTTCTTATTTTTTATGAAAAGAACTACAGTTCTTACAAGATTTTGATTAATTTTTTCGCTTTTTGAGTGAAATGCCTTAGTTTTGTATGATTTTATCGAAATTTTTTTTGTTGATTTTGAATGATTTTTCTACCTTTTCGGGAGAAAAACCTCAGTTTTTACACGATTTTGACCAATTTTTCTCCCTTTTTGACATTGAAGCCTCAGTTTTTGTTTGATTTTATCGAACTTTTCGTGTTTTTTTTTATGGAAAAGCACTACAATTTTTACCAGATTTTTATACATTTTTTCACTTTTTGGGTGAGATGCCTCCGTTTTTATATGATTTGACCAATTTTTCCTCCCTTTGTGAAGAGAAGCCTCCGTTTTTATATGATTTTGACTCATTTTTCTACCTTTTTTGAGAGAGAGTAACCTCAGATTTTCATGATTTTTACTCGTTTTCCTACCTTTGAGGGAAGGAAACTGCATTTTCTCCGATTTCCCACTAAAAATATGCTTTTTGCTGGATTTTGTAAAATTTTTGGACGTTTTTGGACGTTTTTCTTCCTTCCCATTTATACAGTTTGAACCCTACATTATGGCTGCAAACGCACAAGTTCTTTTTTTTAAATGCTGAATTGTGGGGGGATGTTTTCCACACCCTTGTCCCGCCTAGTTACGTCATAAGTTCATTCATCATATCGGTGAACTCTCCAATTTTATTTATATTCTATGTTTGTATATTTAAAGGGTAATCCGTTTTCGAATTTAGATAAGAAACAGTGTGGGAACATACCAGAAACATTTTTCAACATTCCTTAGATTAAATTTGGAAACGAAAAAATTTCTTTTGGAAATTTGATACTTTGTTGGTCGAGGTGAACAAACCCAGCGTGTAAAATGTTATTCATAAAAACATTGAATAAGACTAAAGAATAATTTCCATAATGCGGATTTTAATGAGTAATTGAATCGATCCGGGAGGTCCTGGTGAATGCGAATAGGTCAATTGCATAAGTGCAGAATGCAATTCACGCCCCTCCCGACAAGTCGTTGACACGGGAGAAAAAGCAAATTGCGGGAGGTCCCCTTGAATCTTGTAATACTCTGTATATTTTTAATAAGTACTTTTTGAAAAAGTGCGAGTACGTGGGGGGTAACCTCAGAATCATTTATGCAGTGTCGTTTATGCTTCTGGGGTCGGCTAAATCGGGGGGAGGAGCCGTACGGGTAAGTCTCAGGGGAGTCCCAAAAATAGCATTTGTTTGATAAAAAATTAAATAAAAACGTGTAAAATGCCCCATGTGGTGGCCCATCCTAAAAATCGCCAAAAACAAAATTTTTGGACACCAAAAAATTTTAAAAATTTAAGCCCCCAAAAAAATAATTAATTTTTTCCTCCCAAAAAAGCCATTTTTGTCGAAATCGACCACTAAAAAACGCCTTTTTCCAAAAGGAAAATTTTTTTCGGAAAAAAACTGCTTCCAGCGCTTTGTAGATATTCCCAAAACAACGAGAAAAATATGTTATAAAAAAAATTTCGATGATTTTTAGTGCTCAAATATAGGGAAACTAATATAATTTTTCTCTTGCATTTACTCCTCCTCAGTTGTACCTTTTAACTAATTTTATCCCTATTTAACTGTTTTAATATCTTTTTATTAGGTTTTATCCCTTTTAACTGGTTATATCCCGTTTTTAACTAATTTTATCCCTTTTTAACTGTTTTAATATCTTTTTATTGGGTTTTATCCCTTTTTGCTGGTTGTATCCCGTTTTTAACTAATTTTATCCCTTTTTAACTGTTTTAATATCTTTTTATTGGGTTTTATCCCTTTTAACCGGATATATCCCGTTTTTAACTAATTTTATCCCGATTAACTGTTTTAATCTCTTTTATTGGGTTTTATCCCTTATAACTGTTTATATCCCGTTTTTAACTAATTTTATCCCTTTTTAACTGTTTTAATATCTTTTTATTGGGTTTTATCCCTTTTTGCTGGTTGTATCCCGTTTTTAACTAATTTTATCCCTTTTTAACTGTTTTAATATCTTTTTATTGGGATTTATCCCTTTTAACTAGATATATCCCGTTTTTAACTAATTTTATCCCGATTTAACTGTTTTAATCTCTTTTATTGGGATTTATCCCTTTTAACTGGATATATCACGTTTTTAACTAATTTTATTCCGATTTAACTGTTTTAATCTCTTTTATTGGGTTTTATCCCTTATAACTGGTTATATCCCGTTTTTAACTAATTTTATCCCATTTTAACTGTTTTAATCTCTTTTTATTTGGTTTATCCCTTTTAAACTGTTTAATCCCTTTTTTATTGGGTTTTATCCCTTTTAAACTGTTTTAATCCCTTTTTTATTGGGTTTTATCCCTTTTAAACTGTTTTAATCTCTTTTTTATTGGGTTTTATCCCTTTTAAACTGTTTTAATCCCTTTTTTTATTGGGTTTTATCCCTTTTAAACTGTTTTAATCTCTTTTTTATTGGGTTTTATCCCTTTTAACTGGTTATATCCAGGTTTTTAACTAATTTTAACCCTTTTTAACTGTTTCAATCTCAAATCTTTCAATCGGCTATAACTCTTCTCCAGATTTTCTTACGAAGGCGAATCGTAAAACAAACATTTCGCGTCTTTTTATCGACATTATTTTTCTCTCTCTTTTTATCTGGGAATATGTTTGTTGCAGACTGCACCCATAGCCCGTTATCGCCTTTCTCGGAAGTTATCGACGTAGGATAGGAAGAGAGGAAAAAAAAAAGCCCGAAAGCCTTTTTCACTATCGTGTTTACACAAACCATCCCCTCGAAGGGTGTTCAGGCCATGGGTTGAAACGATAATTATTTTCAATGAAACGGCCCGTATAGGGGTGAGAACAAGGGGGTGGGAAAAATCAGTAATTAAACGACCGTGAAAATGGATCTCTTTTTTTGAAAAAACATTATCCATCTGTTAACTACTCGATACGCTTCAGATTAACCTTTAAATGAGCTTCTGAACTAAAAATTTAAAGCGAACCCTAAAATTTTCGACCAAAAAGGAAAGAATTCAATGATTTTAAAAAATATTTTTGAATCTTCGCTGCTCTGCCCTGATTTTCAGAAGATTCCAAGGAAAATGTCTGAAGAATTCAATAATCTCCTGGGGCGTATTAATGTGCACGAAAATGGGCTTTCCCAAACCTTTCGTTTAGCAAAAAAATCTGTTTTATCGTATTAACTTCCTTGAAGAAGTTATTGTGATACCCTCGACGTCGGGGATTTGACTCGAGAGTCAAATCGAATATTGGTCTTTACCGATCTCAACTTTGTCTGTGGTACCGGCCGTCCGTCCGTAGCATTTTTTCCGGAACACTTTACGGCCACAATTTTCAACCGATTTTCACCAAATTTTTACCAAATTTTCTTTAGTCCGTGAACAAGACTTTTTTTTTTCAATTTTTCAAAAAAAAAAAAATCGGAAAATTAAAAAAAAAAAAAAATTAAAAAAAAAAAACTTTTAAAATTTTTCGAAAAAAAAATCGGAAATTTAAAAAAAAATTGAAAATTTCTTCAAAAAAAAAAAAACTTGAAAATTAATAAAAAAAACTTCCCCCTCCCTTATACTTTCCCTCCGTTATATACCCCCTCTGTTATACTTCCTCTGACTTATACTTCCCCCTCCGTTTTACGTCCCCTCCGTTATACTTTCCCCTCCTAAATTGTTACTTCTCTTTATGGAAGTATTCGTTAGAACGTCTTCAAACAAGTACTTTTTGGGAGTTCTCCTTGGTTTTTTGATGGAGGACGCCTCAAAACTGGGAGTTCTACTAAGTTTTTCGGCGGGAAAAACCATCTTTTTTTCCCCGCGTTTCCCTCGGTTCTTCCGCTAAACAATTTTTAAGAATGGCCCTTTTTAGCATAAAACCCGATTTTCGGGAGTTTTCTTCCGTTTTTGGGGGGGAACTTATTTTTTCACCTGATTTTCAAGCGTTTTTCTCGGTTTTTCTACAAAAAAAATGTGCTTTTTAAACAGTTTTTTGGGGCTACTTTTTACCGGCTATTTGAGATTTCAACGAAGGAAGCCCCTTTGCCTCAAAACCTGATAAAAATTGGATTTTCTTCAGTTTTTCAGCGTAGCCACCTTTCCCCCCATGATTTTCCGCCGTTTCCCTCGCTTTTTCTGCTAAGAAAGGCCCCCTTTTATCAGTTTCTTAGCCTCTGCCGTCATCTTTCGAACTAGAAAACACCTTTTTTGGGGATTTGACCTTGTTTAATCGAAGGAAGACCCGTAATTACGGGAGTTTTCCTCGTTCATTAGGCCAAGAAAACCATTTTTTCAACGGAGAAACCCTCTTTTTTCCTGATTTAAGGCGATTTGCGCGCTGAATATGCCAAAAAACTCTTTTCCTAGCAGGTTTTTGAGCTTTCTGCATCTACTCCAAAAATTTCCCACCCTGGGAAGTGTCGTAAATACGCTTTAATAAATTTTCTAATTTACTATCATGAAGGTCAGCCTGTAAAATTAATTCCATTCTTTTAAGTCATAAATAAAGGAAGAAAACAATACGATGAGGCCAAAGGTTTTCCCTTCAATAACAGCGAATTAAAAGAATCAAGGATTCGATGATTCAGGTTTAATAGGCGGAAAAAAAGGACGAAACGAACGACAAATGCGTTTAGCCTGAGGGTGTGAAAATTTTTTTATAAATTAAACAAAAACTTGGGTTTCTCAGGTAGTTTCGGGGGCTTTTTTTCATCCTTCATCGCCGGAAATGGGGAATTACAGGTGCCTTACCACAATTTCCAATAAAGCTTCCATATCGCCTCGAAGGTGATTTTTTTAAATTTGACTCTCACGGGGTCGACGAAATTGTCTTTCCCGCCCCTTTTGATTAAACTTTGATGTTGAGGCGGGGATCAGAGGAGCCACAAAAAATCCTTTTTTTTTTTCTTTATTCCATCTTTCATTGTTTTTGTTTCATAAGTTATGAAATTTTTAAAACAGATGGCCCCTCCACAAATTAATGAACTCAACAGGCTACTCGAAAAATCACCATCAAAACAAGTTTTTTCGGCGAAATGAGACACTTCACGCTTTTATTAACTTCCTTAAAGAAGTTATTGTGATACCCTCCACGTCGGGTTTTTGGGGAAGGGTCTGGAGAGTCAAATCGAATATTGGTCTTCCCCTCCTGTTGTACTTCCCCTCCGTTGTACTTCCCCCTCCCTTATACTTCCCACTTTAATACTTCCCCTCTTTTTTTAAATACGGCAGTTCGTCGCGTTAGTTCTAACACCAGATAAGTCATTTTTTATCAATTTTGAGTTAGGCATAGTTTCTGATGGTAAATTTTGTGGAGAATCGAATTCCGTTGGTAGTTTAACCCTATTACCAACAGAAAACGCCTAGTTCACGATTTAGCCTTCAGGATTAGATTGATTCCAATGAGAAATTAATCCGTATTTTGGCTCTCCTGAAAACCTAGGAAAAATGACTTATCCGGTGTTAGAACTAAAGCGATGAGTTATTGAAATACTTCGAATATTATTATTCCCCTCCTGTTGTACTTCCCCTTGTTAATACTTCCCCCTCCGTTGTACTTTCCCCTACCTTATACTTCCCTCTTTAATACTTCCCCCTCCAACAATTTTAGAAAATGGGTCCAAGCCCAAAGAGCTCATTTTAAGGTGAAATTGAAGATTTTAATCAACAAAATGGAATTCCACAAAATTTAAGCCTCACCAGACAATGGAAAGTTATTGTGATACCCTCGAGAGGCAATGGGAAATCTGGAAGGGTCAAAATGGCCGTCTTCGTCTGCGGTTCTGTCCGCCATTTTTTTTATGGCCACAATTTTCACCAAATCGACAATGATGGCAATTTTTTTGCAAATATGGCGTAAATTGAGTATATTCTTAAGACTTTCAGACTTTGAGAGCATTGGGCATGCAACACTAAGGTCGTAAGTTCAAATCTCACAGTCCCAAATTTTTTTTTACCCCCCTCTCACTTTCTCTAGACTCTTTTCTGTTTACTTCCGCCAGTCTCCAGACGCACCTCCATTTTAACTTCTTTTCCATTGAAATTTTCGTCGTCAATTTCTTTGAAGATTTTATTTCAATTTCAAGGAAAATCAAACAAAAAAAATTCTCAGACAAAAAAAATTTTTTTTTCTTTATTTTCCACATTCTACAATTTCTCTTCTCATTTATTTTTTTATGTTCAGGAAAATCAAAGGCCGATAAGAAATTAATGAAAAAAATTAGTCTTAAATTCCAAAAAAAAAAGAACAAAAAAACCTGGTAGCTTAACGAAAAAAAAAAGCATGTCTTTTTATCAATAACACCTCTTTAATGATAAAACCATTAAATTCTACTCATGTATATACAAAAAAAAAACTTTTTTTTATACAAACTTCATAAAAAAATGCAACTTAAGGAACTACGACCTAAACAAAAAAAAAACGAATTTTTAAGAAAATCACAAAATTAAAAAACAAACCTTAAGTACTTTTAAGAACAAAAAAGGAATGTAAAAAAAATTTTTTTTTTTGTTCTAATCTATTTTTAAAAAAATATGAAAAATAGCACCAATTAAGAAGGCACGGAAAAAATGGGGCTGTACATTTATTTACATTAAAAAAAAGGAGAAATGAATTGATATCTACATGGTAACAAATATGGCAACTTTTATATATATAAAAAAAAAGAAAAAATTTACACGTTTTTAGTTTATTTTAAAAAGAAAATAAAAAGCTTTGGTATTTTAGCATTAAAAAAAAAAAAAAATTAATTTCTTGTATTGGCCAATGATCTTCTTAATCGGGATAATGTGGATCTGAGCCGTTCCTGGTCTTGTCGGAGTTCGGCGACTTGCATTTGAAGGGTTTTGTCTTTGAGTATTAGGTCGTAGATGTGGGAGGAGGCGTCCCGGAGTATCGAGACTTTCGGGGCCCGGCTGTTCGTCGAGATGGAAGGTACGAGGCCTCGGAGGTCTTCGAATGCGTGCCGGAGTTCGATTCGCCTCAAACGTTCCATGTTGTTGTGCTGTGAACGTTTTCTGACGACATCGGTTCCGAATCGTGAAATCTGAACGGGAAAAAAGAATTTTTTGAGTGAAGAAAATTATGGTATCCTTTTCTCAAAATGTTCTAATCCCACTTCTGATCCTCATAAATCCCCCCCCCCCCCCCTAGAAAAGCCAGGAAAAGACTACAAACCTCGATTTTTTAGGTGATCTCCATTTTTTTCTTCTGTCATCTTCTTCGTCTTCTGTGTCGCTGTTTATCCGTTTTCTTTTGGGTTTCGTGAGGCGTCTAGACACCGCTCTTTGTGCGGTGAGGAGTGTGTTGGTGGTGATGGCCGATGCCATTTTTGCTGAAGTTGAAATCTTGCATGGAGACTCGGATTCGTGGGTAAACTACTGCTTGAAAGGCTGACGACGTCGATTTCCTCATCTTCGCTTTCTTCCTGTTTTTCATCTTCGCTTTCCTCTTCTTCTTCCTCCTCTTCTTCTTCGTTTTCTTCGTCTTCTTCTACAAAAAAAAAAGAAGAAACTTTAATACCACACCCAAGACCGCATTGAGGGACGCAGATGCGCACAGACAATCCCGCCCTTTTAAAGGTTCAACGAACTCGACCCTGGAGGCGGCAAAATCGATTTTACTTCCCTCCTGCAGTCAAAAGCCTATATAGGGTAACCTTGACCAAAAATTTTTTTTATTTTCAACTTCTAATTTATTTAACAATATTTTATTTAAACAATTCTGTTTGAGCGGCCTTGTCCTTGTAAATTTTTTGACAAGTGGGGGAGGAGAGATACACTGACCTAAAGAGGAAGGACCTTTAAAGTAACTCAACCGTAATAAACCGTCAATAATTCTCCGCCATTTAAAATATTTATTTTGAGCCAAAAATATGGCACAAAAAGAGTAAATTTATTATAATTATAATTTTTTTCCTACTTAAAAAAAAATCAAATTTGTTTATGCAGAAAAGAGGAAAACTGAACAAATTAACTATGGTTAAAAAGTAAAAAAAAATTTTTTTTAAATAAAAAAGTGGTTTATTTAGTATGAAAAATAATTTACAAGTCTAGGGATGGAATTTTGAGAATTCAGAATTAAAGGTATCCACGAAAGGCCGGAGGATTAACCGTGAAGGGGGGTCCCAGGGGGGGGAGTGTCCTTGACTTCCCGGGCAGGCGCCCCCCTCGCCCCCCCTCCACCCCCCTTCCGTACAGCACCACTTGACATTGAGCCGGTCTCTGAACCGAGCAAAATACGCAAAGTTATGAAATAATCCCAAAAATATTTTCCGCGCCAAAATAAAAACACCAAAAAAAACTTCAATTCCCCCCCCCCTCAAATATTGTTCAACAAAAAAAAATCTGCCTAAAAGTTTTTTAAATATTTTCGGATTATTCAGAATTTTAATGTTTAATAAATAAAAATATAAAATTTTATAAATTAACATATTTAAAGGGCGTACAAACGGGATTCCCGGGTTCCCGCCTGAAATTCCAAGCGGTGACAGGGCGGGAAAAAAGATGGCGGGAAACGGGCGAGGCCTCTCTCATGTTAGAACCGGCATTTCGTTTTCAACAAGAAAAAAAATTTTTTTTTACACACAAATTTATCTTAAAATAGTCTAAAAAATTGATTTTTAAAATTGAAAACATTTTTTGAAAAGTTGAACATATGATTTTATAAAAAGACAACGATTTTAGGAGATTTAAAATTTTTTATCGGGCAATTTTTTGGGTTGAATTTTTGATTGGTTGAAATAAAAAGTGCTTACCGGTGTCAGAGGGTGTTTGTACTCCTAATTCTTCGAGTTTCACTTGTTTGTCGTAGTTGTGGTCGAATTTGACGTTTGTGTGTAAATCCGTGATTGGTATTCTGTATGTCTGCCCGGTGACTTCGACTGCCGGGACGGGTTTTTCGTCTTCGTCTTCCGACAATGAAGTCGGAGTTTCGGGTCTCGGGGGTGTCTGACGGTTCCGGCTAATGAGAAGACTCCTCCCGCCGGTTTTCTGTAAGATGACACCACGTTTTTTCGGACTTTCCTTTTGTTTTTCTTTATGTTCAATATTGTGACACGTCCCCGCCCACATGCAATCGTGATTTCTCAATAAATTAACACTCCCGGTATCCGTATCCAAAAGCGATTCGAGGTCGGCGCCGGTGTCGGGAAGGTCTTCGAAACGTTTCCAGAAGTCTTCCGAAGGTGCGAGAGTGAATTCGATGTCGTTGAAACCGGTGGCATCCCGAAAGTCCCAGTCGGAAGATTGGAGGTCGACGTCCCAGTCGAAAGTCGTCGGCATTCTCACGAAATCCTCGTCCCGAGTGAACATGACGGAAGCTCGAGATGAACTGAAAACGCCGGGCACCCGACAACGTTTCCGTCACACGTAAAATTCTCGGCCCCCACCATTCCCTACCCCCACCACCGACTCCCGACCGGCCCTTTTAAATCCCGTTTTATTTCTGAAACTTAATTATTTTTACTATATTTTCACCATTTTAAACCCTCATTTCTATTCATTTTCATCATTTTTTCAATCATTTCTTCATGTCATTCCGTACTTTCATAGTTTTTTAAACTTTTTCGACAAAAGTGTGGGACTACTTTCCGGCGGCAGACATCCCCACCACCGTCTACTATGTCGATTCAGTGCCTTCTCCCGCTTTCCACCCTTCTCTTACTACTATACATATTTTACATTCATCAATTCTCTATCGTACTACTCGTTAAAAAAAAAGAAAAAAAAATTTTAATGGGTGCCGTACAGTTTGTAGATAAAAAAAAATTTTGTTACACATTTTTTCAATTTTTTTAAAATCTGCAATTTTTTTTTAAATTTAGGACTGTTGCAAAAATGACAAACGTGCTAATTAAAATAAACAGCACATTCTTTTCTTGCGCGCACGACCGTGGAAAGCGCCTAAGATGGTTTTTTTTGGTCGTATGGCAGTAGACAGTGGCAAAAAATCGGTCGACTAAGGAGTTTCTCGGCTGAAAGGCGAAGAAAACGCCTAAAATCCGTCTTTTTTTGGTCGTATGGCAGTAGACAGTGGCAAAAAATCAGGCGACAGAGGAGTTTCTCGGCTTAAAGGCGAAGAAAACGCCTAAAATCCGACTTTTTTTGGTCGTATGGCAGTAGACAGTGGCAAAAAATCGGTCGACTAAGGAGTTTCACGGCTAAAAGGTGTAGAAAACGCCTAAAATCCGTCTTTTTTTGGTCGTATCGCAGTAGGCAGTGGCAAAAAATCGGGCGACAAAGGAGTTTCTCGGCTTAAAGGTGTAGAAAACGCCTAAAATCCGTCTTTTTTTGGTCGTATCGCAGTAGGCAGTGGCAAAAAATCGGGCGACAAAGGAGTTTCTCGTCTAAAAGGCGTAGAAAACGCCTTAAAATCCGTCTTTTTTTGGTTGTATGGCAGTAGAGAGTGGCAAAATCGGGCGACAAAGGAGTTTCTCGGCTTAAAGGTGTAGAAATTGCCTTAAAATCCGTCTTTTTTTGGTTGTATGGCAGTAGAGAGTGGCAAAAAATCGGGCGACAAAGTAGTTTCTCGGCTAAAAGGCGTAGAAAACGCCTAATATCCCTCTTTTTGGCTCCATGAAACCGTAAAGAACCCCCCAAAAAAGTGGTTAATGTATAGCTGGCGATAGCCCTCGCCTGCTCTCCCTCAAATAGTGCCAGATTGTACCTTTCCATGGGGTGGACGATGAAATGCCTCTTCAAAAATGTTAAAAAAGTTAACTAGAAAGTGTGAAAATCACGATTTTCTCCAGAACCATAAATGAAAAGAAGGCTGGATTATAGTGGCGGACAAGGAGTATCCTCCCCATACGCCTCTTTGAAGGGCAATTACTGTCTCCTCTCCCTTTATTGCATTATCAGCCTAAATGAACAAAGTTTTTTTTTTGTCCTCTCCCTCCTAAAGTCACATATGCCCACCTCATTTCGGAAGTTGCAGAAAATATTAACAATATTTAGAAGTTGAGGCGGAAAGCGTAAAAGGATCCTGGATAGAAATTAGCATTAAAATCAGTCGAGCTCATTAATAAAGGTGTCTATTGAAGGGATCTTCTCGCAGAAATTCCTTTTGTTTTTCCCTTCATCCCCCGTTCTCTTCGTGACGCCCTGACGTCACGATTCGAACCGCGCGAGTGTGGGAACCGGGACGATCCCGTCGTCTCATTGTCATCTCGTTGTCCGACTCTTTTACGTCTCATTAGGGGGGGGGGGGGCGTACGTCGGAAAAAGGAAAAGCGTTTTTCAAGGAAAACAGGGGGGAAAAGAATTCTAAGATAAGTTTTTCAAGTGTGTCATCTGAGTAAACACGATAAGGACAAAATACGCTTTTAAGTATTTTACAAAAGGCGCCAACGCGATATCAAACGTCATCCATTGATAATTTTAACAATCAAAATAGCGAATTTCAAAACTAAGTTAAAGATATACGGCAATTCTCCGTTATCAGCTATTGGATATGCAAGGTATGGGGCGGAGCAACCCCCTAAAAATTAAAAAAAAGAGCCATTTTTTTGCTTTTCTAATATTTTTGGACCGAAAAAAACGCTATTTTTACCCCATTTTCTTGGTATTTTGACGACCCTATTTCTTCAAGCCTACCTATGGGACTTCTGGGAGTTTTCCTAACACTTTTTTCGAAGCAGAAACCTTTTTTTATTTTAATGTAAGACTATTTCCTCGTTCTTTCGGCCAAAAAACTCCCTTTTACCAAATTTTTGGGCTTCGAAAATTTTTTATGACCAAAAAACACCTCTTTTATTGATGTTTTTTTCTTTCCTTAAATCTTGAAACACCGTTTTCTGGCGTTTTCTTCGATATTAGGCCCTTACACCTTTAGAAGAGCTTTTTTGGGGGCTGTTTTTCGATTTTTTTGCCAAAATTCCGGTCGTTCTTCTCGTTTTTAAAGCCTTACGACCCTAAGCATCGGATTTCCAGGAGTTTTCCTCCTTTTTTCCTCTAATTTAAGACGATTTCCTCATTATTTAGGCCGAGAAACTCCTTTTTTACCCGATTTTGAGCTTTGCCAAATTTTTTGGGCCAAAAAAACTTATTTTCTACAAGATTTTCAGGAGTTTTCTCAGATTTTTTGGGCCAAAAACCTCCTTTTTTACAAATTCTTTGGGGTTTTTCTCGATATTTAGGCCGAGAAATCACCTTTATCAAAATATGCTGGAGTTTTCCTACATTTTCATCCCAGAAACACAATTTGGAAGGGTTTTTCTCGGTCTCACCGCCTGGAAACCTCCTTTTTAACTCATTATAAAGCGTTTTCTCGGTCTTTCCGCCTGGAAACCGCCTTTTTAACTCATTATAAAGCGTTTTCTCGGTCTTCCCGCTAAAAAAAATCCCTTTCCGGCAACAGTTGGCGATAAACTTAAGTTCAAAATTTGAAGTTCTGTCGGGGGTGAAGGCAATCAGCTACCCCTCCACTCTTAAGTACACCATCTATCTGTTCGTGGAGAGTTTGGCCAGACGGTCTTATATAAATCTTGCGGTTCTTTTATTTTTCCCCTTCCTCAAATAGAATCAATTATGGAAGGACGCCTTTAGGGTTGGGGGGTTAAATATTGGAACAAGTCCCTCTCAGGACGGAATAAATCATAAAACCACTAATCCGTTTTATTATAAAAATGAACCCTTCGGACCCTATTAATATTTATCCGATGATATCAGGCCCTCGATGATTCCCCACTTTTCAAATCGATCCTCCATTATTCAGCAATTTATCTTCCAAAAATAATACGAACTCTCGAGAATAACCTATCTTTTCGATAGGTTGTTCTTAAAAACTGGGTTCTGCAGTTCGAAAAACGTTCTCCAGGGGCAAAATTTGGAACTATTGGCTCTTTCAGGGAATCTTTCACTTTTCCTCCATTATATTTAGTTTTAAATTTTAATTTTAATTCTAGTTTGAATGGGATCGAGAATGGAGAACATGGCTTTTATGATGATCTGACGTCGAGTCAGCATTTGAATGAAATTCCGAGTAAATAGACTCGAGCTGACTCGTGTAAAGAATGTAGAAGTGTCTTGAGGATCCCCCCCTTCAGTACAGAGTATAATGATATTGTTTGTTTTTTTGCTGAGAATGTACGAAATATTCGTAGATGGAAATATTCCGATTGTCCTCAAAACAGAAACCAGAAAATTTTACCTACTTTTTTATGCTAATACGTAATTTAAGAGAAAAGAGAAGAAAAAAGTTAGGTACACAGTGAGATTCGAACCTACGACCTTTGGGGTTTCTAGCCCAAGTGTAGACCTGATTTGATCTGGGTTCTTATCTCTGTTTTCAGCTTATTTCTCTTTTTCCAGAAAGACAGGTTGACATTGTGGTAGCTTGTGGACAGTCGACAGATAAAGAGATATTTTTTAATTTTGCGGCCCTCCTAGCGCTTTAAAAAATTTTAACTTTACTTTTTTTCATGATTTTTTCCCAGGAAAATAAAACAATTCCTCTAATCCTGAACTTCCTAAGCCTTAAAAAATGAGATAAATCAATTTAAAAAGAAGAAATCCTCATTTATTTTTTTCTCAAATCACTTATTTTCATGTGCGCTCCCTTAACTCCTTCCCACGCAAGCAACTCGCGATTTTTCCCGGCGCAGGTGAAAAATGTTGCATCTGCTGAAGCTCAGGTTGAAAAAAAAAATCATAAAGCGTGACGGAACATAAAGAAATTTTTCGCACCCACTACTTCGGGCTTCCGAGACAAGAAATTTCTCACGACCCCTTTTACCTGTTAAGGAAATCCCGAACAAACATCGTCCGCCATTTTTTAATTTAGAAAGAATAATTGGACATTATAATCAATTCAAGAGGGAAACACCCCTAAATTCAGCAGCTGCTTGTTAGCTTCATTGTCGGGGAAATTTTTTTTCTTTCTTCTCTTTAGGGGTCATTGGCGTAGGTCAGGCGAACATTACAGCCCTCGTTATCTATTGAAAGACCAATCCAGAAGCGATAATTAGACGGGCCAAAAATTCAAGATAAAAAATTTTTTTTCTCAGAACCAGGATTTGAACCCAGGGCCTCCAGACACAGCGGAGCCCAAAATCTTTTTAGCTTCCTTAAAGAAGTTATTGGGTTTTTGGGGAGGGGCCATCCAGACCCCGTAGGTTAAATTCGAATATAGATCTACACCGATCTCAACTTTGTCTGTGGTGCCGGCCGGCCGTAGCCCAAATTTACACACCAATTTCTTTAGCCGGTGAAGAAGAATGTAACGGGGGCGATTTTTGAATTTCAAAAAAAATGGCGGAGATATGTCTGTTTGAAATTTTAAAAAATTCGCTGCGGCCGAACCGTTGGTCCGATTTTAACCAAATTTTCACCATTTACTCCTTATATTTTTTAAAAATTTTTGGTCTAAAAAAATTGCCACTTTCTTATCAACATTTTTTTAGTGGGGAGAAATTTCGTACTTCTACCCATTACGAGAGGCACATCCGTAGGCCAAAGAGCCCATTATTTCTACCTTGACACTTAAAAACCCGAAAATTTAAACAAGAAAATCGGAAAATTTTTAGAAAAAAAACCTTTGAAAATTTTTCGAAAAAAAAAAACTTGGAAAATTTTTCGAAAAAAAGGGAAAACTGTTTGAAAAAAAAAACAAAACTCGGAAAATTAAAAAAAACTCGGAAAATTTTTCGAAAAAAAAAGAAAACTTGGAAAATTTTTCGAAAAAAACTTCCTCCTCCGTTGTACTTCCCCCTCTGTTATACTTCCCCTGACTTATACTCCCCCCTCTGTTATATTTCCTCTCCCATATACTTCCCCCTCCGTTGTACGTCCCCTCCGTTATACTTCCCCCTCCTATATTGTTACTTCTCTTTAAGGAAGTTTTCGTTGGAAGCTCTTCAAACAAGTACTTTTTTAAATTTTTCACCCTAATAAAAAAGCGTTTCTACTTTTTGAAGCCATGATTTCATTGATTTTAGACAGAAACTACATAGATAATCCAAATCTGAATGAAAGTAGGCCTTTTTTTTTCGCTAAATAAGTTATTCTTGAGTAATGGTTATTCTGATTTAGAGAAAGGGCTTAGAAAGGGCTCTTAGATAATTCATATCTATCGAGTTCTATTTCGACTTAAAAATCGTATTTTTATTGGGTTCGTTGCTCCCTTCTGGGATTTACCGACCTTTAAAAAGGGAACCAGTTAATCTTAGAACTTTCAAAAAAGAAATGCTTTTCGTCCGTTAGGTTTTATGGATGTATGCAGGTAAAAATAATAATAAAAATTATAAGTCTACCTAAAGAATGCCTTTGCCAACTGCAAAAGGAGTACCTAAAATCCGAACAGCATGTTTTTATTTACAGGACTCCAAGTTTTCATATTTGCCGAATTTACAAGATCCAGGCTTTGACATTTGGCCCAATTTACAGACTCCACGTTTTCATATTTGGCCCAGTTTACAATCGCCCTATTCTTCACACCCTTTATGCGGTTTAAAGTTTTCCAGGAGTTTGAATAGGTAAAAAAACCAAAATAACAAGGCTAAAACCATATTTAAAAGATGAATTTACAAGATCCAGGCTTTGTCTTTTGGCCCAATTTACAGACTCCACGTTTTCATATTTGGCCCAGTTTACAATCGCCCTATTCTTCACACCCTTTATGCGGTTTAAAGTTTTCCAGGAGTTTGAATAGGTAAAAAAAAAAACCAAAATAACATGGCTAAAACCATATCTAAAGGATTAGCTACTGAAAACAGGACCTACCCTATTCGCCATTGTCGCCTGATTTATTACTAGAAACACAATTATTGTAGGGGTTGTCAAATACATATATAGAAATAAAAAAAGAGAGGGGGGTCTTTTTTATTCTTAAAATTTATTGACTAAGAGGATAAAGCTCGATTTCGACCCCAAGGGAGGAAAAAAAAGGATAATTGAGGGACGCCTTCCAGATGACGTTTCTTCAAGTCTGTTATTTTCTTGGCAAATTGCAGGCAGCCTTGGAGGCTGTGTTTAGCATGTTAGAGACTCTGGATGGCTACATTTAAAGGCTGACTAATTTCGACTAAGGGGTGCACTTGAAATTTTCCTAGCAAAAGTCGACAAATGACAGATTTTTCTTTTTTTATGAAGTTGGATTTTTTGTTTTGCCTTCCCCGCCTGAGGAGCTCTTCAAAAGAAGGCTGTAAATGAGAAGCCTTAAAGTAAAAAGGCTGGTAGTGAGAAGCCTTCAAGTAAGAAGGCTGCTAGTGAGAAGCCTTCAAGTACACTGAAAAAAAACTGACGTTATATTAAAAAAAATGCAGTTGCTTCAATGAAATATTTTCATTAAAAGGGCTCCAATTACGGGGATTGTTGCCAGAATGAAACGCATTTCATTAAATCACTTTAGGTATGAATATTTCTTTGGAGCAATGAACTTGAATTATTGATGTTATTAATCCTACTTCAATTGCTCACATGAATCTTTTCGTAAATATAAGTAAATGGTTCCATAATTCAACAATCTAGATTCATTGTACTTAATATTATTTTTTACCGTTTTAATAATATCATCATAGATGTGAGGAATAATGTTTACTACAATCAATGAACCTTTTATAGTTATTGGAAATAGTATTGTTGAAAGCAATGAACCATCGTTCATGGTTCAACGTAGTTACTTCATTGATTTAAAAATTTTTGTTTTTGTTTTTAATGAAACTTCTTCGTTTAATTATTGAAAATTTTTATTAAAACCTTAAATATAATTCATTAATAGAACAACTTTTGTTCAAGAACATAATGAACCTCGTCTTTAGTTTAAAGCAATCGATTCATTCTTTCATTAATTTGTTTCTTTATTTAAAAGAACAATTTCATATATATAACTCATAACTCATAAGGTAAAAGAAAGTAAAACAGTAAGATATGTATTTCAAAATTTATTTAAAAATGGGTTAACAAAAAAAAAACCTAATTAGGTACAATCATTGTGCTAAAAATTCTTTGAGAATAAAAATTTTGTCTAGCTTGACAGACGGTTTAAGATTATAGAAGTGACTTTCGACAAACGAGTAAAAATTTTTAGATTCTTCCGGAAGCGACAAGTTGAAGACATACATAGCTTTGAAGCATATATCAAGTGCTTTGATTATAGATTTAAAACAGTATCTAATATTTTCTATTATAACAACAATATCGGTAATTTTCTTTAATGAACCTACACAGTAAATGGCTGGTTGAAGATTTGCCTGTCTTTCAACTTTAAATTTGATTGTATCCTCAACTTCTTGAAGTGTCTTTCCAATAAAAAGTATGGAGTCTTGGGCGTCCTTTATAGAATATTTTATTACGTTTTTTTTCCCATTCGCATCTTTCTTAATTGATCTCGCCGTGGGAACAAAATATGCTTGTAAAGTCAAAATAACGACAGCATCACGGTGGTCTAAAAATAAATGTAATTAGATAAAATTTTCAACTAATTTATTTTTTATTTTATTACTTGAGTTAGAATCTTCGGTTAAGTCGTTTATCAAAGCAAGACATTTTTTGTCTTTGATATTTGTTTTAATGAAGTTTATAATTTTATTAACTTCAAAGTCCCACCGTTCGAGCAGTGATTTTTCGTTAAATGCAAGTGTGAAATCCATTTCAATCTGCAAGTTACAATGTTTATTATTTATAATAACAAGAAAAATTTTTAGTACCATACGATAACCGCTCGGTTTGTTGTACGGCTCCCATGTATTTAAAACGTCGACCATAGAATGTTTTCGAATAAAATCCATCCTTGCTTTGTGGCATGCTGACCATAAGCAATCTATTTCAGATGAAGACAGTCTTTCATGTTTTATTGATGAAAGACAAAGCTCGGCATTGTCCTCAGGTACTAAAAAAACAGTAGAATTAAAGTATTGAATACTAAAAATTAACAGAATAATAATAAAAGAGCAATACCGAAATCCATATTAAACCGATCTTTCATTTGTATGATGCATTTCTTGGTTTTTTTATTTTTTAGAGCATTCCTCTCTGTGGATATTGAATTGTGATATTTCACGTACAGTCGCCCTCTTTTATCAGTGCTACTACGAACACGCTTCTGGTGACTATACAGTTCATTGAAAGTAGGAAAGGTCGAAACGCATAAAAAGCACCGCATTTTAAAATTTGGACTGAAAAAATAGGTGTCGCTGTAAATAATAATGAAGATAATAATATAATAATATCGAGTTGTACATTTTTTATTGCTTACCTTAATGATGGTGCCTTTCGGAGATAAGCTGCGTACGCACTAAACTTGTCCAGAGGGCAACGAACTTCCTCGCTTGAGAGTCAGAGGACAAATGAACGATTTCTCGCGGTTTTTTGGAGGGGTTGAAGTTAATAAAAAGTATTGTCTTATGTACGAAATGTTCATTATTGTTAAAACCAAAAGTATGAATTTGACGAAATAAATACATAA
The DNA here is from genome assembly GCA_014119065.1 of Orius insidiosus. Lineage (NCBI taxonomy): Eukaryota > Metazoa > Arthropoda > Insecta > Hemiptera > Anthocoridae > Orius > Orius insidiosus. The sequence goes on from JACGAQ010002362.1 coordinate 20,656, forward strand.
ATTGTATGTAGATTTCTTTGATTCGATGAATCATTTCATTGCTTTTACGTACTGATTTTAAAAATAAAAAAAAGTAAAAAATGAATCATTTACACAATGAACTAATTCATTGATATTTGATTTTAAAAGCCGTTGAGACCGTTTAATTTTTAAACCGTTAAACCGTTAAACCGTTGAGACGGTATAGCAACAATCTTGAGCAACATCTCCTTCAGGGGGGTCTTTTCAAATTTTGAGGTTTCGTCAAAATTTCGGATAGGATGCGAGTCAACTCGGTTTACCCTTCACACATTGCGAGTCAAAATTGCAAACTCATCGTTGCCACAGCAAATTAGCCGCTCAGGTTGGAGGAAAAACACCGAATTAAAATAACTTACTCTGCCAGAATTAACTTCCTCAAGAAGTTATTGTTTTACCGTCATCGTCTAGTATATGGAGAATGAGCTTCTAGAAACCCCCATAAAATGCTATTTGAATAAGAAATTCTGGAGAGCGATTTTCGAATTTCGAAGAGATAATACTGTCTGAAGGTTTTAAAACGGCGCTGCGGCTAACAAAGCTAACCAAACTTTGTCTACTTTATTACTACAATTCATCGAATTTATTACCTAACTTGAATTCGGGATTACATATAGGTAAAGAGTATTTAGTGTAAATTTGATAAGGATCGGATGTAGGTATATATGGCCGCAGCATTACCTACCGACAGATGATCTCCACCGCATTTTGGCGAATTTCGATGAATGTCTGCTTTCGCTAGATAATCACAAAAGGAAAATCTAGAGAAAATCGGATAAACATTACGGCCGTAAAGTGTTCCGGAAAAATTTTTAGGCCCCCAAAAAAATAAAGGTTGTTATCGACTACCTATAGGTATCAAAACTAATTTTTGTATTTAGGTATTTTTTACAGCATAAACGTGATATTAAAAAAAAAAACAATTTAAATTACAGAAATTAAAAATAAAACTGATAAATAAAAAAACAGTTTGGTAAAATGAGTAGGTAAAGTTGGATAGAGAGATCAATTGTTTTTAAATTTACGCGGCAAAACTAAAACCGCTCACTCAAATAGCGCTCGTTCGAAAATTTATTAAATTAATAATGAAGAAACAAAGTTTATTGAAAAAAAAATTGTTAAAACTATGATAAAAAATTCATTACTACGGTAATTAAGTATCATTAATTTCTTAGTAATGCAAAATCATTAAATTCAATAATTAAGACATAGGAATGTATGATTGGTTTCATTATTTTTAAAAACGATGTAAATAGTTCATTATTTTAACCATACTAAGAGTTGAGACAATCACAAGAACAACGAGTAATTTTGATAATCAGAATTCACTATCCCATTTTAAAATAATTGTTGGTGCTATGAAAAAATTCATGGTAACGAATAAATTTATGTTGTACAATTTAAAAATCGACGATTCGTTGTAACAACAATGCCATCATAACTCAATGAAAAAAAATTATTATTAAGATGAAAAAACTACTTGTGGCAATGAAAAAAAGTCAACAATTGCGTTTCATCAATATTACAACTGCTTTTTTTTTTCAGTGTAAGAAGGCTGCTAGTGAGAAGCCTTCAAGTAAGAAGGCTGCTAGTGAGAAGCCTTCAAGTAAGAAGGCTGCTAGTGAGAAGCCTTCAAGTAAGAAGGCTGCTAGTGAGAAGCCTTCAAGTAAGAAGGCTGCTAGTGAGAAGCCTTCAAGTAAGAAGGCTGCTAGTGAGAAGCCTTCAAGTAAGAAGGCTGCAAGTGAGAAGCCTTCAAGTAAGAAGGCTGCTATTGAGAAGCCTTCAAGTAAGAAGGCTGTAAGTAAGAAGCCTTCAAGTAGGAAGGCTGCAAGTAAGAAGCCTTCAAGTAGGAAGGCTGCAAGTAAGAAGCTTTCAAGTAAGAACGCTGTAAAATTTGGATAGGGCGAACGGTTTAGGAGAAATACTGGAAAAACGGGGAAAATCCTAGCGTTTTTGTGCCTTAAAAAAGAAAGACTCTTTTAAAAATTTCGTAAAACGCTGATAATCCACATGTTATGGGTCATGCCATCGAAGGGTTTGGTATTTCCTTGTAATTTAAACATAAAAGACAATCGAGGTGATGAGTCGTTGGAAAATATTACGGAAAAGGAACTGTTCTATTTTCAAATGAGCTTGTTTCGCCATTATATGAAAATTATAATATTAAATTTAGAGAAACCAAGGATGTTATTTATAAAAAGTGATTTCTTGACTTTGAAGGTCCGCATCTATGAGTTATTGATTTTTTTTCTTCGTTTATTCTCCGTTCTTTAACGGGCGAAACGTAGATAAGTTGAACTAATTGGCTCGGGGCGTGAGAGCGTTTAAAAGAATAGTTTTTTTGTTTCTAAACGTTGATACCACTTCCGCTGCCACGACCTATGATCGCAGGTGACAAAGTCCTTTTCGTATAATTTGGCAATATCAACTTCCTCCTCTCGCCCTTGAACTGATATTGGATAATTTACGCCCGGACGATAAGGACGCCTTTTATCTACAAATATTCACGTCCTATTCGTTGACCCCCATAACGGCAAGTTTAAGAAGCCAATTTATACGGAATTTTCAGAGCGAACTTTTTGCCCACTTAGCAGGCTTACCTACAGCGGGAAAAAAACATCTTTTTTGTCGAAGAACTCTCATTTTACTAGAAATTTCCTCGCCTTCTTTTGTCCAAAAAAGCCCCTTTTTACAGGATTTTCCTCGGATTTTGTCCCAGAACTCCGAAGGTAGAGGATTAGTCTTTGCTACCGCCTTAGACTCTGTCTAAGAATTAGATAGTGGACGGAAGGCTAAGAAGAATTAGGATCAGCTGCAATAGATTGGTAAAAGTCAGGATGAAGTTCAAGTAAGAAAGAACTCCGCAGGTTGGCCAAAGTAACTGCGGCCAAAGTCTCAGCCTCAGAATCGGTCGAACGGAAAGCTAGAAAAATTAAAAGTAGATTTGGATCAGCTGGGTGCAATAGATTGGTCCAAAGTCAGGATATTTAAGTTCAAGCCATTATGGTCAAGAACTCCGCAGGTGTAGGATTAGCTCACCAGCGCCTCAGACGTTACACGGAAGGCCATAGATTGAGAAAACTTTCATCATTTTTAGGGAATATTTATATAATAAAACGCGTCAATGAAAATCGACCTCTTGACCAAAGTTTGTAAAGGGAAGCCGATAAAGGAGAGGATAAGAGGGGCTGAAACAAGGACAGATCTGCCGAAATATTTTTTTTTGATAAAAGAAGATAACGCGTTTTTTGAAAAAAAATTTTGAAAAATGTCAAGGATATTTTTAAAACAATTGAAAATAAATAGTTTTTGCAGGGAAGTTTTTTTGAAGGATGGAGGCGGACCGTGTGTTAATCGAGAGCAACAGGTTTATTTATCTTGTAATCGGTAGGAGGGGCTCTCATGCGGCACGGATCAACAGGTCATCGATTATTCACCGCCGGTGTGAAATTCACAAAGAATAATGGAAACGAAAGAGAAATGAAGAATCTATGGGAGAAAAAAATGAACTGGGAAGAAAGTGGTTAGAATGCGGATCCCGGCCGATTTGCACTTATCGGTCTCGAAACCTCATTATCGCCTTTTAAATTTCGTCTCGGATTAGAAAGGGAGAAAATGTCACCTTCTAATTAATTTTTCCTAATAAACAGCGTGAAAAATTAAAAAGGAGAAAAAAAAATTTCGAAAATTTTCTGCTTTCAACTATTTTTTGAAGGAAGGATGATAGCGTCCTGAGAAGGATGTGAGCGTTCTAAGAGGGATAAGAGCGTCCTGAGAGGGATAAGAGCGTCCTGAGTTGGATAAAAGCGTCCTGACAGGGATAGGAGCGTCCTGAGATGGCTAAGAGCGTCCTCAGAGGGATAAGAGCGTACTGAGATGGATAAGAGGGTCCTGAGAAGGATGAGAGCGTCCTGAGAAAGATAACAGCGTCCTGAGATGGATAAGAGCGTCCTACGAGGGATAAGAGCGTCCTGAGAACGATGAGAGCGTCCTGAGATGGATAAGAGCGTTCTCAGAGGGATAAGAGCGTCCTACGAGGGATAAGAGCGTCCTACGAGGGATAAGAGCGTCCTGAAAACGATGAGAGCGTCCTGAGAAGGATAAGAGCGTCCTGAGATGGATAAGAGCTTCCTCAGAGGGATAAGAGCGTCCTTAGAGGGATGAGAGCGTCCTGAGATGGATAAGAGCGTCCTTTAAGGGATTTTGAAATAAAAAATCATAACCTCTCCGAATTTGAGGACCTCCCGACGTTCACAAACCCAAAAAAAGACCACAAGTCATTTTTAAGCCAAAAATCTGATGATTGGAGACCCAATTGACAGGCTCGTGCTTCCTCATTTGTGTGATAAACAGGAAGGATATATTTATTATGAAATTTGAATTTTGGCGTCGTCTTCCGAAGCGCTGTCATTAACGGCTTAATATGGAACTACTTCATTTAAGAGAATGACGTCATCAGAGTTCTATCCCTTTTCGGCTTGGTTGAACAATTTTTTAGCTTTCGTTTTACATTTTTTCTCATCCCCAAGTTTTTCAAAAAAAGATACCTTTTTCAGTTCTTATAATTTTCTTTGTCAAAGGGCGGTGTCAACATTAAATCACTCCCGGAGGGGAAAAACCCACTCGGTTATAGCATAATAGGGGTAGTGAACCTTCCACTATTTTTACCTGAAAAACCGTGTTACTTTTCGAAAGGAATTTCTCGAGAACGGGGGAACCTTTTTACTTCATAAATCCGACCCCGACGAACAAATCCTACTGACGCCAGATTTTTATGATCTTTTACGACCTTTAGAAAACTGCTTTTCAAAGAACGAAATTAATTGGTTATTATATCTAATTCATATTTACATAAACCACATTATGAACCTGTATAAAGGGGTAGAGTCCCCTATTTTTCGATTTTCTAGTCACCCCTCTTTTTAAATTTCAATAGCGTCACCCCTATTTTACAAAAAAAATTGTAAATATTAAGAAACTTCAATATTCGCTTATTTGGTTGGTTTTCTATGAGGCTTGAAAGGTCCATTTAGGGGGATATTTTCAAGAATTGCGGTGATATGAAGGCTCCCACTGTGAAGGTGATCGAATAATAGGATAGGAAAAAAAAAAAGCCCGGGAAAAAACAGGTCCCTTAAGAAATTAGGGTGAAAAAAAAACTTGTTTGACAAAGACTTCCGGTTTTGGTTTCGCAACCATTATGGAATTAGGCGGAGAAGGGTCCCGACGGCTCAGTGTAAAAATTTGTTTTAATGCCCTGCTGAAGCCTTTATGTTCTCTAATACGATTTACGGCGACCCTTCGGATAAAAAAAATGATATAAAAATACGCGCGGGTATAAAAATAATCGGGGGCATCTCAGAGGGTGTTGATCGACCCGGGATCCGATTCTATTCCGGGACGTTGATCGGGATCATTGTCTCCGCCGGTGGAAATGTGCCAAAGGTTACCAACGCCGAGTTTTTGACCTCTTCAAATTTAATTTTTTACTCCGCGCCCTTCAATAACTTTCTTTTCAAAATAAAACTATCATAAGGGTCAATCTTTTCGTATTATAGTCCCTATAGAATACTGCCAAAAATGGGTAAAACAGCTGAAGAAATTGTCCTCAAGTACGGTGACCAGATCTTCTCTAGACTGAGAGAATGAATCCAAGCATTTTTTTTAATCCACAATACACGAACAAAAACATAATAGAAAACAAACGATGACCCGTGTGAAACCTCATCATCCCTATGAGGTTTTAATGAGGTTACTCCTCCATTCGATAAACGAACTCAGGATGGCCAACCCGTCATAACATTTCCCTCCGTTCAAGTACTAATCGTCAGTACGCTTGGTAGTACATGATACGTGGTAGTACTTTGAACCCAAAAGCTTTTGGTCTGGTCACCGTACCTCAAGTGACCCTCCAACTGGATTTTTTCCACGAAAAATGGAGATAAATTCGTTAAAATTGGCTCAAAAGGGCTTTTCTCGTGCTAAAAATCAAGGAAAATGCCGGAAAATTTTTTTTTACATGGGGGTTTCTAGAGGCTAATTATAAATATTGGAAGGGCCCCCTCCCTTGATTGACGTCTAAGGTATGACATATTCCTCAAAGAGATTTTAATGGTATTTGAAATATTCCACCTCTGGGAATATTCTAATAAGGGTTATTTTCGGTTAAACACCTCCCCCAGCATATTTCAGGCGGTTTCCGTATGTGAAAACGTCAAAAATCCGACGTTGCGGAACAATCTCGAGTGTGTATGTGTGCTTGTGCGTTTTGTAGGGCGTGGTTGAATAGGGTCTTGATTTAGTTTGAGTGAAAGGGTTAAAACAGTGGGAAGCCATCGAACAAAGCTGGCGGACTCCCCTTCCTCTTCGCCCTTTTGTCTTCGTGCGGGTGAAGCGGTAGATCTAGTTACATCCCTGTAATGATAACAATTTCCCATGTCCCCCATATCTTCACGAATGATACGAAAATGGAACCCTAGATGTCATCTTCAAGAAACCAAAGAAAAAAAAAACAATGTTGCGGTCAAGTTTAGCACGTCAGTTCAGAGGCTATCCTTTATCAGGTTATAAAAGATAGTCCTCCTAGACCTCTACTCCCAGCCAGGTAGATCCACACGTGTAGAAGGAACGGGTCTTTTCAAGTCTACGTGTAGCGTTAAGGTTGCAAATTTGAAAGGTTATATTTCCTTTTTGTCGCCTTTTATACTTAAGTTTAATCATTGACTGCTTGGAGCGCTAATTTGACACTTTTTCCGTTTTAGCCAGCGGTTTAACCTAAGCCAAAATGGACGCTACAAGTCTACGTGTAGCGTTAAGGTTGCAAATTAGAAAGGTTATCACTCTTTTTTGCCGCTTATTATATTTAAGTTTAATCATTGACTGCTTGGAGCGCTAATTTGACACTTTTTCCGTTTTAGCCAGCGGTTTAACCTAAGCCAAAATGGACGCTACAAGTCTACGTGTAGCGTTAAGGTTGCGAATTTGAAAGGTTATTACTCCTTTTTGCCGCCTTTTATATTTAAGTCATTGACTGCTTGGAGCGCTAATTGGACACTTTTTCCGTTTTAGCCAGCGGTTTAACCTAAGCCAAAATGGACGCTACAAGTCTCCGTGTAGCGTTAAGGTTGCAAATTAGAAAGGTTATCACTCTTTTTTGCCGCCTATTTAAGTTTAATCATTGACTGTTGGAGCGCTAATTTGACACTTTTTCCGTTTTAGCCAGCGGTTTAACCTAAGCCAAAATTGGGATTCATAAAATCAGAAGGGTTTTTTTCCCTCGTGAATTAAAACTACGATTGTACATCTGTTACCAGAGATTTCCTAAGGGTGTAAAACTGTTTTGCATTTCGAATTAGGTTAATGACAGGTTATTTCCCTTTCCTTTTTAATCCCCTCCCGTTTTCAAGACGTAATTTAATCCCGGGATTATTTAATTCGGACTAATCATATGTTGATACGGATGCAATCGGATCCCGGAGGGCGGCGATCAAAAGAGGCTTTTCCTCGGAGAAACCTCCCTTTTTTTTCCTTCCACCTTTCACGTCTTGACAAGTCCCAAAGTTCTTTGTCCGAAAGGACAGACGGCAGATGTACCGGCAACACACCTGCCTTCATTTCTATTATTTACGTAAAAAGAGGTTCCTTCTCTTTTTTTTTTAAAAAAAAAGATGATTCACAAAATATTTGATTAAAAGCACCCTTCGTTATAAAATATCCATCAATCAGAAGGGTAGATCATCGATGAGAAGACACGAAATAAAAGATTTTACGGCCCTTTAAAAAGGATGAGAGGAAACAGACTTTTTTTTAGGGGGAGAGGAAGGAAAAGGATTTTTTGGCATTAGAAGCCCATCAAGCAAATACGTGAGGCGAATTTACCGCGTAATCTTTTTTTTTTCTTTCTTCTTCTTCGCCATCCTTCTCCGATCATCCCTTGTTTTTTGCTATTCTGCCCCTAACTTTTTAAAAATAATCTTCAACTTTTATTGGACAGCCAGAATATTTTAAAATACAAACATGGACTGAAATCTCAATTAAATCGTGTTTTTTATCAGGTCTCTTGGGGTCGTGGACTCACCCCTTTTAAAAGGCAAAACTTACGCCCGCCATTTTCGGTCTTTTTCTTTGAAAATGAGCTAACGTGCGAATTATTAGCCTTGACGAACTCCCTGAACTCTAGGGAAATGTTGTTTTCTGAAAATCTATGAAAATACTCAAAAATCCACCGGAAAAGGGGGTTTTCGTGCAAAAAACCTATAAAATGTTCGAAAATTGGGTATAAAAACGGCTTCTTTGCAAAAAAAAAAAATCCCTAAAATCCAGGAAAATGGGTTATCTACGAAGAAAACTATGTAAGTATAAGGGAACAAAAGTACATATAACAAAGGGAGGGAAAGTATAAAGGAGGGGAAGTATAAGGAAGGGGAAGTATGAGGAAGGGGAAGTATAAGGGAGGAGAAGTATAAAGGAGGGGGAAGTCTTTTCCAGAAAAATCCAAGTATCTACGAAGAAAACTATCAAAAATCAAATGGAAATGGAGTTTCTCAAACGAAAAACCGACAGATTCATTCGAAAAATCAAGCTCCCTTGGAAAAACTCCGCGTTTCAGGCCCTTTTCGCTACTTCCTATTGAGGAGACCACAATTCTATGAGTTTTTTAAAACCACAACTTTTTAGGCTTATATAAACGAAACTCCTTTCTCATTTTGGAGATTTGCCTAAATAGACGTGAAAGTGGACCTTTTGACTTTTTTGGCCATGTCACGTAGGTCACGATTCGCAAGAAAAAAGATTCAGGCTACTTCATTTCCCAATTTTTTTTTCGGACGTATTAACTCCAGAGATGTTAAAAAGTGTCTTAAAAACTCCGGAGATGTTAGAAAGTGTCTATAAAGACTCCAGGGGTGTTAAAAAGTGTCTTTGAAAACTCCAGGGATGTTAAACAGTATCTTTAAAAACTCTAGGGACGCTAAAAAGTGTCTATAAACTCCATGGATGTTAAAAAGTGTCTTTAAAAACTCCATGGATGTTAAAAAGTGTCTATAAAAACTCCATGGATGTTAAAAAGTGTCTATAAAGACTCCAGGGGTGTTAAAAAGTGTCTATAAAAACTCAATGGATGTTAAAAAGTGTCTTTAAAAACTTCAGGGATGTTAAAAAGTGTCTTTATAAAACTCCAGGGACGACTTGAAATGAGCAGACTTTATTCTTCTAGGACAAACTAGTTTACGTCCTCGACATTTTGGATTTCCGTCACCCAAATTCTTCAAAAAGCATAAATTCAGGATTACGAAAAAACCGTTAAGGATTCGTTACAAAACTTTTTTTGGGTTCCCAATCGTTCAAAAAAGACATCAAACATCTAGTTTTGTGAGTGGCACCGCGAAACCCGTTTTTCACCGGATGACACCTGCATGAGCTTTTTTTTTAGGTCCAAATAGTAGGCATGTAACAAGAAAACATTCGAGGGAAGAAAAAAAAATTTATAAGGGGAGGTTTTCTACGTCAAGGGGAGGATTTGAGGGGAATCTTTAACACCGTCTACAACCGTTATGGGGCGGAACAATGACTTTTTTTAGAGCGGGAATTACCGAGGGTACGTAAAACCTTGAATGACCTTGTCTGATTAAAAATCTGAATTCTAGACGAGACTGTAGAACAACTTTCACCGTCAAAAACACTAAAATCGAAAGAGGGGACCTTTAAAAAAATCTCTTTTTAAAAGAGATTTTGCGGTGAATACTCAGGAATGTGAACTTTTTGTTGCTGAAATGGGGGATTTTGGGAGCTTATTAGATAAAACGTTTTCCCACGGTTTCGCGACGATAGGGGCTCATTGTTCGCCCTCTTCAAGTCCGTTTTTCGTGGCCACCTTTTTCACGAACCCTCCCGCTTTAAAATGGTCCATCTTCCTCTCAAAATCCGCCCCAAAAATTAATGTGGGCCACCCTCCGTCACGGGTCTCAATAGGGGGTAAATTGCAAGCTAAGGGCTATCATTGAAAACGATCCTCAAATAGAAAGAAAAAAGTTTAACAAAAAAAAATTTATTGCCTATTTTGGGATGACCCTTTACGAAATTTTCTACCTAAAAAATGGATTCTTGGAAAAAATGGAGTGTTTGACAAAAGTACTTGAAAATACCGTTTTTCTTACCTGAGGCCATATTGAAAAGCCAAAAACATAAATAGGGCACTTCAATTTTTGTTGTCCTTTTTTTTTTTCAAAACTTACCGACGTTTAATTTATGATAAGCCTTATTTCCATAACTAGGGCACCAGATGATCAGAAAAATCTTATCTCAGATTTGACCTGAGATCTTATATCTATAAGGTGAGGGGAGATTTGGAATGCCATCTGGAGCAATTGCTCCAGCATCCTGAAGACTGCTCCTGCATCAGCAACCACAACTACCGATGCATCAGAAAAGTCAAATGCTGCTGCATCTCCAACTTCAGCTGCGATATCACCGCAACTGCTGCAGCATCTGCTACTGTTTTCTTGTCGGAAACGACAACTGCTACTGTATCAGCAACTGCAGCTGCTACTACTACCACTGCAACTACAACTGCTACTTCAGCCTCTTGAAATGCTGCTTCAGCAACTTTCGATGTTTAGCAACATTACCTTCAACTACCATGTACCATCCAGAGCCTTCATTTTTTTCTAATACGAGGAACTACTGCTGAACCATATATTTCTTAAAATAATGTTATAGGAACTCTTGGTAATTTTCTTTTTTGAAAATAGCTCTCCCTATCCTCAAAACTGCTCCTGCATCAGCAACCACAACTACCGATGCATCAGCAACGTCAAGTGCTGCTGCATCTGCTACTGTTGTCGGAAACGACAACTGCTACTGTATCAGGAACTGCAGCTGCTACTACTACCACTGCAACTGCTACTTCAGCCTCTTAAAATGCTGCTGCATCAGCAACTGTCCATGTTCAGCAACATTACCCGCAACTACCATGTACCATCCTTGATTTTTTTCTAATACAAGGAACTACTGCTGAACCATATAATGTTATAGGAACTCTTGGTAATTTTCTTCTTTAAAAAAAGCTCGCCAAAGAGTCTTCCTATCACATTTGTTGAGACATTTAAAAAAGAAGCAACATATTGCATTTCAATAGCTTCTTTTTCCCACGGGAGTACCAACAAAAGAATTTTTTTTCGGTTTTTAATTTAAGAGTTTTTCCGCTCACCTGAGTTTCTTTACACTCGAGGTAATTTGATATAAATATAAGTAGGTAGTGCAAAACGTTATACTTGTACGGTAACTCAAGCCTCGTTTGAACACATGTCCTAGACGCCTTCCGGCCCTCCCTTGGGAAAGCGTGAAAGAAGATAGCGAAAGAAGATTTAAAAAAAAAGAAGTCGTCTCGAAATAGCGAAATGATGAATGGGACGAATGTGTCAAGTGTCTCACATCCTGTTCATTCAAAAAATTAATCCTGTTACTTTTTGGTGTCCTTTTTCAAAATAGCGAAAGGTCTTTTCGGACAGGTAGTTTTGGTATTTGAATAAATTTATGTCTGCAGAATATAGGAATCAGGGCCCTCTGATTAACCCTTAAAGGTCCTAATTCAAAATAATCGTCTGTCGAGTGTATAACAATAACTTTTTTTGAGACATTTAATAGATCTAAAGGTACTTGTGAGTTTACGATACCAGAGCAACGCGCATGCGCGAGGTTTCCTGTATTTTAGTTCCCGCGTTTTTTTAAAAATTTATCTTTGAATTTTGCCTTATCTCCACGCTAGCTTTTCTTCCGAGAGGAACTGTTATCAAACTAGTTTGAATTTAGGCAAATCTCAAAGATGAATTTTTGAAAAAACGCGGGAAGAAAGAACACATGAAAACTCGCGCATGCGCGCTGTTCTGGTATAGTAAACTCACAAGTACCGAATGTAAAGAAGGCTATTCTAGGCTGGCAATTCTAGCAATTCCTTGAAGTGAATTTAAAGGCAAGGCTGCCCGAAGTCAAAGATGAATTTTTGAAAAAACGCGGGAACAAAGAACACATGAAAGTCGCGCATGCGCATTGTTCTGGTATCGTAAACTCACAAGTACCGAATGTAAAGAAGGGAACATCCTGGCTATTCTAGCTATCCCAGCAATACCAGTGAATTTAAAGGCAAGGCTGCCCGAGTCTCTAGGCGCTTGAGACTTCTTGTATGTATAAACTGTTATTGCGGGTTTTAAAGTTCAGGGGAGGACCACAATGTTTTTCCGGCCCAAACAAAGCCCGGCTACTTTTTCTCTCTTTTTATTATTTACCATAATCGTCCACCATCTGCTCTGGATCCAAGGGCGAGAGTGCATTCACCAGATTAACACCTGTTGGTGCATCTCGGGATGCACCTGTCTGCATCCAAGTTCAAGATCGGTTTGTTATAAATACTGACCCGGTTTATAAATTTTATCTTCACTCCTCTCTCTTCTTTTTGTCAGTGATTTATTCATGAAACCGCATCTGTTCCTATAGAATATGGGACATAAATAATAATTAAATAGCACTTGAATTTTACGCATTTTTGAGTTCTATTCAAAAGGGGTTTTTTTGGGGAAGAGGACACCCCTCTGAAGGTTCGTAACGTTCTAAGATGAGCGAAATTGAACTATGATAACGTTTTTTGGGTTTTCTCCAATGAGAAATGCCAAAAAAACAAGTTGAAAGGGAGTTTTTTGAACGAAAAACCTGAACAGAAAGATGGTATTTCTCCAAATATAGCGAAGAGGCGCTTCCTCGAAACTCCGTCATTTTAGAACCTTTTCGCCCCGCAGAACTTAAGTTTCCGACGCCTATTCATAATTAAATATTAAATTAAATTCCCTATTGTGGATGTACGACATTGAACCCGAGTTTTGCTATCTGAACGAAGAAAACGCCAAACTCGCTTCGTCAGGGTCAGTCCCACGGTCGAGATAACTCAGCTTCTTCCGTCTTTTATCTTTTGTATAAATTTTATTTTTTAACTTTAAAAAAATCCCTAATTCGTTCAAAAAATTCACAACATAAATCTTCAACTAAAAAAGCCATTATCGACGGAATTTTCGGGTGTGGTTAACTTCTTGAGAAGGAATTTTTTTTTTTGTCATCGATCAGAATACTAATCAGTGATAAAACCTGAAGAATTTATTTTTATTAAGCTTAAGAAAAATGGGATCAGTTAGACAAGTAGGATCAGCAACCACAACTACCATGAGCAACGTCAAATGCTGCTGCATCTCCAACGTCAGCTGCGATATCACCGCATCTGCTACTGTTTTCGTGTTGGAAACGACAACTGCTACTGTATCAGCAACTTCAGCTGCTACTACTACCACTGCAACTGCTACTTCAGCGTCTTAAAATGCTGCTGCATCAGCAACTGTCAACAAGAACTGTAGACAAGTTCTCCACCCCCTCTGTCCAATTTGAGAACACCCTGTATCTTCCCATAGATCCAATTTTATGGCGAAAATTAGATCAATCCAGAAGGCGATATTGCCACAAATTCGATTTGTATGAAAATCCGTTTTGAAACCCGTACACTAAGGGGAAAACAATGGCGCCTTTATACGGAAACACCTGAAACGATATTTTTTTTACTTATGAGAGAAAAATTTTTAAGAAAAGTCGACAAACATTCCGATGTCAAAGGACGTAGTGGAATTCGTTTGGATCAGCGTAAAAATGGAGGCGAATAGCAAAAAAAAATTAAGGATTCTCAGCATGAGAAATTTTTAGATCAAGAAGGCCGTGAATTTAAATAAGAGGGGGCAGGTGCTCTTTTTGTCCTTTATCCCACGGTTTTGTGTCTCGGAATTTAATCGGGAGGGAAGGAGGACAATATTCTTTTTCCTCGTAATTGAATTAATTAATAAATTATCGACCGGACGTCTGAAGGATGGGAAATCTTCGATGAACATCCGCCAATTTTGAATCATATGGAAAAAATTTTATTTTTAAATTGTGGAAGAATCAAATTTTTTGATATAAATTTTTAGGATGAATATTTTAAAAGGGAAACCCCAAATGGCGGGGAAGCCTCCTTCTTATTTCCCCTGGAAAGCCCCTCCACCGAATATCTACTATTTGAAAAATGTCATCGGTTTTATAGATCCTGATCCGACAAAAAAAGTTTCGCCGGCCTACAGCCTTGTAAGGTACGTCTATCCGCCGCGGCCGAAAGTTAAAGTTTCTACAGCGCCGTTTATAAAAGCACTGAGGAAAAAGCAAAGGAAAGGGAAGAAATCCGAATTTGTGGTCAAGCCGGTCAAAAAGAAGAAGAAAAAGAAGAAGCAGAAGCAAAGCCAAGGGAGGACCAAGTTTAGAAGGAGGGTAAAATAAGCGCTGCCACCAGTTTTACTAATCTCTTTTTAGGACGATTTAAGCAACAAAGATATTTTATCCAACATCGAAGAAGAAGGAACAAACGAATACGAAGTTGTTGATTCTCTTCCACCATTTAGACCACCTCCGCTCAAGTATTTATTTTCATCCCTTTCAAAAAAACTTTTTTTTTTTTTTTAGATATAAACTAACGAGGAGGACATCAAGCGTATCCGATTTGTTCATGATGCCGACAGGAAATGTCAAATGTAAAAGCTGTAACGTGTTGAACTTCGATAAAACTTGTGAAGATATCTATAAAGACCCGAGGTATTTTTTTTTTATGATAAAAATGATAATTTTTTATAACATTTTTTTTCAAGGTATAAAAATTGTGAGATTCATGGTGTCCAGTATGTTGGTGTTGCAATTCAAAATTGCAAAGAAAAGACGAAGGTGAAAAGAAGAAAGAAACGTTGTAAAAAGAAATATGCTGAAGATTTTTATACCAGGTAGTTCGTTATAACCGGGCAATAAGTTGTTCTGTGGGAAACCGCAGGAGTTTTGAAACTCCTGGAGCATGCGCAGAAGGATTTGGACGTCAAGTTTGACCGTCAGGTGACTTCAGATTTTGGGGGAGGCAAAAAAGTTTTATTTTTGGCCTGAAAACCGAGGCATTCGCTAATAAAGTTCAATGGGCAAAAGAACAAGGGGATAGCCCAAAATTCTTTTCAAAAGGGAGTTTATTGGTCCTAATACTGTGGGAAACCGCAGGAGGTTTGAAACTCCTGGAGCATGCACAGAAGGATTTGACGTCAGATGACTTCAGATTTTACGGACAAATCGTTCTGCGCATGCTCCCGGAGTTCCAAGACAGTTTCTGTCTGAGGCTGGAACAAAGCTATTGAAGGATTAGGTAGACCCCTTGGCGCTTGGTTTCCTTAAACTATAGTCTTTTTTTTTTTTCAGATGACTTTTTGGCTCTTTTAAAAATTCAACGCGTCGTAATTTCGGGACAAGTTGGAGAAATAAAGTTTATTCTTAAATTAAAAATTTCGTAGAATTTTCAAGCTGAAATGGAGCTGTCAGATTTGAAATTTTAAAAGGGAAGGACCTCTAGGCGACAGGTGAGAAGCGAATAATCGCGACCCAGGTACGGAGATCTATGGAGAGAGAAGAGCGAAGTGACGTTAACAGCTCGTCAAACGATTTTACGACGTTTTGTCCTCTCCCGTTTATATCAGGTGCGGTTTAATGAACCTTCCCCATTCTTCCGCACATGTCACCTTCGAGTCTTTCTTTTTTTTACCGTTCCCAGTTTTATTACCAAGGGGATCCCGGGTTAATCGTCAGCACGTGCTTAGTTCCGGGGTCCATCGGTTGACAAGTAAACATTCATGTTTGGTTAATGGCTTTTACCTTTGAGGGATCGCTTTCGGCTTCCAGAAAAAACCAACAAGTCACAAAAGCAGAATGACAGAAGGGTTTTTAGGTTAAAAAAAACTAGCGCTGCCACCAGATTTTTCGACGACAACTCATTTTATTGGCTGGAAGACTAGTAGACTCCCTGGAGTCTGGGGTCCCTCCGACGAAAAACTGAGAAAAGTGCCCAAAAATCCAGTGGAAAGAAGTTTCTCGGACCAAAAACCAATCAAAACGTCTAAAAAAGAGGGTGTCATAGCCGAAAAACCCCTGGAGTCCATAAAAATGGGGTTCCTCCTACAAAAAACCGAGAAAAGTGCCCAAAAATCCAGTGGAAAGAAGTTTCTCCGACCAAAAACCGATCAAAACGTCCAAAAAAGAGGGTGCCATAGCCGAAAAAATCCCTGGAGTTTAAAAAAGGTTCCTCTGACGAAAAACCGAGAAAAGTACCCAAAAAACCAATGGAAAGAAGTTTCTCGGACCAAAAACCAATCAAAACGTCCAAAAAAGAGGGTGTCGTAGCCGAAAAACCCCTTTGAGTCAATAAAATGTGTTCATTCCGACGAAAAACTGAGAAAAGTGCCCAAAAATCCAGTGGAAAGAAGTTTCCCGGACCAAAAACCAATCAAAACGTCCAAAAAAGAGTGCGCCATAGCCGAAAAACCCCCTGGAGTCTACAAAAATGGGGTTCCTTTGACGAAAAACCGAGAAAGTGCCCAAAAATCCAGTGGAAAGAAGTTTCCCGGACCAAAAACCAATCAAAACGTCCACAAAAGAGGGTGTCATAGCCGAAAAACCCCCTCGAATCTATAAAAATGGGGTTCCTCCGACGAAAAACTGAGAAAAGTGCCCAAAAAAACATTGGAAAGAAGTTTCCCAGACCAAAAACCAATCAAAACGTCCAAAAAAGAGGGTGTCATAGCCGAAAAAACCCCTGGAGTCTATAAAAATGGGGTTCCTCCGACGAAAAACCGAGAAAAGTGCCCAAAAATCCTACAAAGGGCCCATAAAAAAATAAAAAAAACCCGAAAATCGGCTACCAAACGTATTTCTTGCCGAAAAACTCGCTGAAACGTGATGGATCTCCGACAGAAAAGCAGAACGAAGGGGTTATTTAGTTTAAGAAAATTAGCGCTGCCACCAGATTTATAGCCAAAAACACACTTTTAATGCTTCAAAGATTTATATTTCTTTTTAAATTTTATTTTAACAGAATTTGGGTCCAGCTTTACTGTCAATATTGATTTTTTTTTAAACACGCGCCTATATAGCCAGGCGTATATCAACGATGGGTGTTGAATGTTCACAGTGGGACACGGGTCGTTTAACACGTAACTTGTCTAATTATCACCCCCACGAGAATAGGAAAATTTTCGGTTTTTTTTTATGGATAACTTTTCGGATATTACGGAGACAAAAAACGGTCGTTCAACTCCCGTGGATCGATACGTCTCGTCTCGGAGTTAAAACGTTCTCCCCGTCGGAATGACCCAGACGGTTTTTTAAGGTCAAAAAGCGATTTTGAAATAATTTTTTATCAACCTTGAAATTGAATACTTTTCGATTTTGTCCCCTTTGAAATGTGAAATGGAGCAAAAGGCGTCGCGAACGTTTGTAGCCTCCGGGATCTTTCAAAAAATAACCTGGGGTGGAAAAAAGACGACAGAGAAAAGAAAAGAAAAAAAGGGGGAGGGATTTTTTTTATTAAAAAAAAAGTTGATAGGAATGAGTGACAATGAGGAAAATTGAAAGAGGGGACATTTGCAAAGAATTTTTTTTTTCTTGATAACGGACTTCTGAGGAAACCTCAAATCGTAAAATTGATGAAATATCAAACATTTTTAAAATAATCGTTCTGCAAAATGACCACATCCTTCCTTTAGACAAGACTCAATTATCACGACGCGCTTGTTCCCTGGAGAATGTACTATCAAAAAGGAAAGTTCTGGAGCTGATGGGTAAGTGATGTAATTTTATTGGACTTCGTGGGTCTGTGGTCAAAATCTTTTAACTCACACTGGGGGTCCTGGGTTCAAAATGTCAATTCAGTTGGTGTTCTAAGCAGTGTTGAGCAATTTCTATGGTATTTTGGAGGCAAAATAAAATTTTTTTTTGAAATGGAGGACCATTTACACGCTTACGATTTTTTCAACAAAGATTCTGATATGACGAAATCTAATTTATTATTCTCTTTCTTTTTGGTTATGTGAAACAGAATAAAAAGAAGTTTGGAGGCCATGACGACGGGGGACGGAAAGCGACACGTGGAACTGCCTCCTTGACCTCGTCCGGGGCGAAAAAGAGTTCTATTGACCGAGCCGTAGATCTTTTTAGGCGGGAGAAACCATGTTCCCGCCTCAAGGACAAGCTCGTGCCTGTCGATATTTAGGCGGGAAACTCTATCCCTGGTTATTCTAAACCGAGACTACAAGATAAAAAAAATGTTAAGTAGACGATAACGAAGATCCTTACGCCATGAAAAATCTGACCAAACAGATCTTTCAGAAAAGATTATGGGATGATTACATGACAAAAACCCCTGGTACAATGGTTTATTATTTCCAATGGCTACTACAAAGTCCATTTTTAACGTCCTTAAAGAAGTTATCGTGATACTCTCGACGTCGGGTTTTTGGGGAAGAAAATTTTTCGGGAAAAAAAGCGCAAATTTAAAAAAAAAAACTACCCTCTCGTCATACTTCCTCTCCGTTATACTCCCCTCCGTTATACTCCCCCCCCCCTTATACTTCCCCCTTTAAAAAAACTTCCCTCTCGTCATACTTCCTCTCCGTTATGCTCCCCTCCCTTATACTTCCCCCCCGTTATACTTCCCTCTCTGTTATACTTCCCCTCCGTTATTCTTCCCCCTTCGTTATGCTTCCCTCTCTTTTATACTTCCCCTCCCTTACACTTCTCCTCCGTTATTCTTCCCGCTCCTATATACTTCCCCCTCCTATACTTCCCCCCTCCTATATTGATACTTCTCTTTGAGGAAGTTTTCGTTGGAAGCTCTTCAAACAAGTACATTTAATACTTATGAAACGTAATAAAATTTTTCCAAATTATTTATTGTGATTATTTTAAAGAATTACAACAAAGAAAATGATTAAGGTTGTTTAACACATGTGCAAATCGGTTTCCGCTCTGTTTATGCCCATGACCTACAAAAATGATTAAGCAGATGGAATAATAAAAAAAAATTGGCCTTTGATCCACCTGCTTCGGACATCACGTAAAACTTGAATAATCGCCTCCTTCCCTTCACCTGTCTCAACTTTCAATTTCCATCGAATTTCTGCGGTTTTTTTTTTCTTCTAGAACCACGCATTAAAATGCAAGAAAAATTATAGTAGTCGAATTGGTGGGTTTTTAAGTTCTTTAAAAAAATTAGGGAATTATACTCTTGGGCGGTCTCAGGGGAAAAGGATTGGCAACGGGATCACAAGAAGTTATTGGACTCATAAAATATTTCGTCGCGTTAGTTCTAACACCGGATAAGTCTTTTTTCTAGGTTTTCAGGAGAGCCAAAATACGGATTTCCTGTTGCATTACCTGTTGGCTAAATCGTGAACTACGCGTTTTCTGTTGGTAATAGGGTTAAACTACCAACGGAATTCGATTCTCCACAAAATTTACCATTAGAAACTATGCCTAACTCAAAAATTGTTAGTTCTAACACCGGATAAGTCATTTTCCTAGGTTTTCAGGAGAGCCAAAATACGGATTTCTCTTTGGAATGCATTACCTGCTGGCTAAATCGTGAACTACGCGTTTTCTGTTGGTAATAGCGTTAAACTACCAACGGAATTCGATTCTCCACAAAATTTACCATCATAAACAATGCCTAAAATTGATCAAAAATGACTTATCCGGTGTTAAAACGGGACGATTTGAACATATTTTGTTTCCTTCCAATTTATTGCGGTTTTCAATTGATTTTAAACTTCCTTAAAGAAGTTATTGTGATACCCTCGACGTCGGGTTTTTGGGGAGGGGGTCTTCCAGACTCCTTAGTGTAAATTCGAATATGGATCTATACCGATCTCAACTTTGTCTGTGGTGCCGGCCGTCCGTCCGTAGTATTTTTTTCCGGAACACTTCACGGCCACAGTTTTCATACGATTTTTTAAAGCTTTCTTAAAGAAGTTATTGTGATACCCTCCACGTCGGGTATTTGGGGAAGGGTCTTCCAGTTTTCGTATATGAGAAGCCCGTGGACCCTTTTCCGTTTAATTTTTTTACATTATCTTGATTAAAAAATTCAAGTATTCGGGGAGGTTCTAATTAGGGAGGTTATCCTTCTGTTTGTCTTTTTTAATTAGAAAATTTGATGTTCATTATTTATAATTATATGGTAGGTATTCGATTAATTGATAAAGCACGGTGTAATTGCAAGAGGGAAATTTGCGAGTGTTTTTAGCATTTTAATTTTTAAATGGCAACACAGGATGCCGTTGGATAGAGTCGGCTTTGGAATTTTTATTCGCGGCTCGTGTAAGACCTTCGTTTTCCCGCGCTTATAAAATAGAATAGAGAAAAAAAAGTTTCGAAGGCCGTGGTGGGAGGGACGGGAGGGGAATTTCGGATCTTCGCTACCCCACTACGGAGCGTAGACCGTAGACCGTGGTCGGGGTCATTCCTCGAGCTCCCGCCCTTTTCGTCCCGGCTCTGACGTCACGAGCCCAAGGACGCGACGAAATGGAGGGAAAGGGTGGTGCTTTTTGGCGGGAAATCGATTCCGTCTGTAACCATGGAGACCGTCGCCTTTTTCAGCCCTCCCTCAATCTCCCCACCCGGAGAGACCCGCAAAGCAGGGATGTTGTGCGAGTCGAGTAGTACAACTCCGCCGACCGCCCTCATTCAATACTCGACCCACCCCCCCACTTTTCTTTTCCTCCCTATCAAAATCTTCAACGACCACACCTTTTCGCAAAGGAAAAACCCGCTGGACAGCTGTTGCTGAACATTAGACCCAAAATTTAGAATTTTTTTCTTTTTCCATATGCAGCAAACTTTTTTTAACTTCCTTAAAGAAGTTATTGTGATACCCTCGCAATATTTTAGACAATTTTTCAAAAAAAAAAGCGCAAAAAAAAGGAAAACCCGGAAAATTTTTCAAAAAAAAAAAAACTTAAAAAATTTTTCCAAAAAACAACCTGGAAAATTTTTCGAAAAAACAAAAAAAAAATTAAAACAATTTTCACAAAAAAAAAACTAGTTAAATTTTTCAAAAAAAATAGAACTTTCCCCTTCCTTATTCTTTCCTTCCCATCGTTATACTTTCGTTCCCTCATACTTCCCCTTCCGTTGTACTTCCCCCTCTGTTATACTTCCCCTCCCATATACTTCCCCCTCCGTTATACTTCCCCCTCATATATACTTTCCCTCCTATATTGTTACTTCTCTTTAAGGAAGTTTTCGTTGAAAGCTCTTCAAACCAGTAGTTTTATATGCTTCTATTCTATCCTTTTCTTTACCAAAAGAATACCTCGAACATCTCTTTTCCTTTGCTAAACTTTGGCCAAAACTTAAATGAAAATCAAGGATTGTGTTCAAAAATCGCCCTCGTTAATTTTAGGTTCATCGACTGAGGAAAATCGGGTTTTCAGGAGAGCCAAAATACGGATTAATATCTCATTGGAATCAATCTAATCCTGTTGGCTAAATCGTGAACTACGCGTTTTCTGTTGGTAATACTGTTAAACTACCAACGGAATTTGATTCTCCACAAAATTTACCATCAGAAACAATGCCTTACTCAAAATTGATAAAAAATGACTTATCCGGTATTAGAACTAACGCGACGAAATGTCTAAACGGGCCTTAAAATTGAGAATTCACAGATTCCGAATCATTCTATAAATTCTATAATGAAGATCGACAATGGCGTCCGAAACGCGAAAAATAAAAAGTCTAGCGTAAGTTTTGCCATTTGAGGGGGGTGATTCGTGGGCTATGAAGACTTATTTTTTAAAAATCGGATAATTTTTAATAACAAACAACTAACCAATAATACAGGAAGAAATGAC
>JACGAQ010002363.1:0-42425 GCA_014119065.1 Orius insidiosus
ACCTAGGGTTATCTCGTTCAACGGTGTAAATTCAGCTCTCACCCGTAGTACTAACGAAATTCGGTTGTCTTAGAACTCTGAAAAACGAACGTGGACTGGACGTTTCGGACCAACGACTCCCTCTTACCTTTTTCAAGGTCTCCGATCCCCACTCTTTACGAGGCTTATCAACATCTCGGACCATTTCGTTTCGCTCGAGACGTGTTATCGTTCAGGATGAAAGAGCGCCAGCTGTTCTTCTCATTACCTAATTCGCCCCAAAATGAATAAAATCGATTTTTTTCGTAAATCCCGCGCACACACGGCTATTGCATATTTCATAAATCAGGAATCATAATGCATGAAAGAGGGGGAGGATTTCTGAATTTTTCCTTCTTTTATAACAAGTCTTTTTTTCCTTTAGTACTCGATTCAAGTGGTGATGGCGTTTCCCATTTTCCTCAAAACTTGTTGATTAACACCAAACTGGGACACCGCTCAAGAACAGCCCTAAAGTTTTTAAACAACCACTTATCACGAATGTCCTTGCGAAATAAGGGTTTTCAGTGTTTTAGCAAAGAAAAATCATGAAATTTTAATAAGTTGGTATTACCCTCATCAAGTAGTATAAGTGGTTTCATTTAGCTGCTCTTTTTAGTAAATGAGACAAAAATAAATTGAAGTAGTTTCGCCACATTTAACCTCAGTTTATGCGCTTTTAAAGTAGTGGCTATAAAATTGCGTCTCCTCGTTTGTTTACCCAAATGCGTTTTACATTCTCGAAACAGGCCTACGTAGGCGTGACTGCTTGAATAAACGATTCAAAGAGAAAGGGACGGACAGAAATTTTGACAAGGTGCGCAATGCAGCATTCTTGAAAGGGGGATTTGATGCAGGCAGCTCGAGTGTTTGGGGGAAACGTCGTCGCGATCAATACTCCATAGTATTTTCCCCTGTTCTGGAAGAACGGGTCTGTTAGGGTATTTTTCCCTTTCTCAAGAGGCCGTCATCTGTCATAGGAATCTTATTGAACGACGGAGGGGAGCATAGAAATAACTTAAATCTGATTCTAAAGATTCCCACTCGCTTTCAGTATTCTGCTCAAACCATAAAAGAAATCTTAAGCTGTAAATGTTTTCATTTTTTCAATTTTCACTCACAAATACTAATCCATACTTATTAAAGAATTTTTTTTCGTGTATAAGTAGTCGTAATGACCGGCGGATATTCGCTAATTGATGTAACGTTAGCCCATACCTTTGTAGGGAAACAAGATGAATCTTCTAGTATAACAAAGAATGATGGCTTGCTGGGTGGTGGGTGGTATGTCCCAGAGGTAGATAGGGTTGGTTGGGTAATCCTCAGCGGGGTCGTCTCAACGTCCTCTGAATACATATAGGAAAGGATCAGGTCCTCGGGATTACCACGTTTATGCCACCACTTCAGGATCATCAAAGCAACAAAAAACGAAGATATACGTTAATCTCCCCTTTTTACTTTCTGGCATAAAAAAATTGATCCTTTTAAACTTGATGAGAAGGTAAAAAAACGGCGCTTACCTTTTTGACTAATGTCAGCTTTGCATCTTCTGGAATTTTCTTGGCTTAGGGACTTTTATTATTTTAACTAAAAGGAAGAAAATTTTTTAGTTTCTCGATGAGAATTTGTTGTCAATTTTTGGAGCCTATCAGACCTTCAAGGGTTAGAGTCTGTAGTGCCGGCTCCGCCGTCCAATTTGTGTTACCTGAATTTTCGCGATTCATTAATTCATGTAAGGTATACGAAGATTCATAGCGTGAAGGCAATGCGGGTTCTCTACCTTCCACGCCGCGTTTTAGTAATTGATTAAATTCTTGTCTAATTTTAAAAGTTGCTAGGTATTTAGGTGGGTCTAAATATTAAATCCAATCATTAATGATAATTAAACAATGAAACATTTACGCTAATTAAAAGGGGTGCAAGTGTAAAAGGAAGGAAGTTGATGCCTATCCATACCGAATGAAACGCTTTCATTAATAATAATGGAACCAATAAAATTTAACAATCCGTTTAAAAAAAAAGTTATTTTAATTTTTTAGAGGGTCAAATATTTTGATCCATTTTCTACAAGTCGAATCCAAGTCCTTTTAATTTCTAGTCGAGTTCCCCAAGCACTTTGAGTTTAGCGTGATTTTATTAGGGGTTCAAAATGGCTAATTAGGAGAACAATGGAGCATTTTTTGATTGGTTAGTCGATGGCCTTCAAATGTCAGTAAAAGGTCGTTAAAAGAGGTTATATTTTTTTAGGGTGAAAAACGATGGCTTTAAGTTGTCAGAGTTGTTTAACACTAATTTTACTAAAACCTTTTCAGAAAAAAAATTGTAATGTAAGAAATGTGATATTTAAGCCCTTTTGAAAGAAAGTCATGTTCGTGTGAAACCTAAGATATTCTTTTATATAAGTAAAGCTTGTTTTCCACGAAATATCTTCTTGGGGGAAATTGATTAAACATGATTCACTAATGGGATTTGATCCATATTCGATACCTGAGCTATCAGGAAAATTTAATTTACTCTGGTTTCCTCTCGCGAGACTCTAATTTATTTTGCGGCTCTCTGATACGCGTTTCCGATCGACTGATCTTATAAATTAAATTCTTTTTATAAATAAAAAAATGGCAGAAAGATGTGTACATTTTATGTTGTCCCTTGTGTTTTTACCAGACAGAAGTATTGATCGCAGTCTCGCACCTACTTGTTTTAAGTGTCTTTTTGGTCCCAGTATGGGGGCATTTAATCGAACAAAACATCAAAACTTTAACGCTTTTTATAGCTTCATAAAAAGCCCAGACGAAATCGTAAGTTTTACATCCCTTCTGTCAGAACCATTTAAATGTTTCAAGTCTTTAGATTCAGAAGCTTTTTATGTGCTAAAGAGACCTCAGGTTTCCATTAATTACCTTGTAACGTATAATTCGATTTTAAGACGCTTTTTTGTTTATTTTAGCCTTAGAAGCGTTTTGACCCGTAATAAATTAAGTTTACTTTTTTTAATTTTGGAGAGAGCCCTTTGACTCATTCCTCAATTGAATTTAGGCAAGACAAATGTTTTGACTTCGACGTTATTAACTGGCCCTCGTCGATTGACCCGTATCGAGTTCCATGCTTCATTGCTTTTAATCTAGCCTTTAATAAAGAGATAAGTCGATGACGTTTAGTTCAAAATCCTACCGTGTAGATTTGTTTATTTTACTCCTATCTTGTCTTTCTGAAAATATCTAATAATTGGCGAAAAAAAAAAAGGATGACGAAAACCTTATATTTTGTTTACCAAAAATTCTGCTGGGTGCCTAATGAAAAGTGGAAGAAATATCCTTGTTTTAGTGTTGCGTAATAGTTAAATCGCCACTATCTTCTTGAAAACTGATATAAGTTTTATTATCTTGGTTAAAATTAATGGCTTTTCGAGTTCAGGACAACGCTGGAGTTTAATTGACTTAAGGGAGGAAAACGTGATTGCCTGCTTTTCAAAATCGGTCTAAAACCGAGAGGAAACCGGGTGTTCTATTGTCTAGACAAATTGCACTCCTTTTCAAAGCGCTTCACGTGCAATCAATCTTCATTACATTTCAATCTCGTAATTCGACCCCAAAAAACTCTAAAATGTCAACGAAAAACCGTAATTTAAACCCTTTAATTTTGAAGACAAGTTATTTTAATAAAGGTTAGCGAGGGGAGAAAACGATGTGATAACTTGTGCGGGTAGGGCTATAAATTTTGCGAAACCTTCGGCTTTTCGTACCTTTGACGTGTTTTAATTGAGGAGATTTGACTATCGGCGTTTAGGGCTAACACGTGGTTGTACCGATAGTCTGACCCACTTCATTCTCAACCAGACGTATATCGACCGCTTGTATCATCCCATACTCGGAGCCCTTCCAGCTTAAAATAGTGCCCCGATTATCTTCTATGCAAACAGAAACCGTTCATTAAGTTCTTAAGTAAATTAAAAATAAAATGCGATTAAATTCCAACTTGATAAAATAGCGTGAGGATAAGGACGCCATTGTATTTCACTAATTGCGCGTTTATCTTTGAAAGCATAGGGAATGCGCCACACACGCAATGTCAATTTGTTTTCTCTCCCTAGACGAAAGTAAAATTTCTAAAGAGTTTTCATTTTTTTGTACTTTTCTTTTTTAATTAAATCCAAACCCCCCCTTTTATTACACGTGGTCGTAGATGATTTGTTAGTAATGACCCCTAAGGGGCTCGAATTGCCTCTCCGGGGCCGTAAGGGTTGATATATGTCTCATAATACCATCCCTTGTACATGCATAAAGAATTTACGAACATAAACTTTTAACTTTTCAGATTTTCTGGGAGATATATTTTTTTACATTTTTAATATGAGCAGGGTTTAAAGTTATATCTAAGTAAATACGGACTACTCATCGAAATAAAACCCAAATATTTGAATTATTTTCATATTTACTTGTCTCCCTTAAGGGTCCATTATACCAATTAATACGTCGGCATTTTTCTTTAAATTTTCGCTCCTATTTTGCGAGAAAACTGTTGTTTTTCAAATTTTTTTTTCTTTTAGAATTCATTTGTTGAACTGAATTTAAAAGTTTTTTTTTTCAAAAAATTTCAAATTTTTTTTTTATTAAAATAAAAATACTACAATATGTAGGTAGATTTCAAAGAAAATGAATCTACCTAAAATTCGATGAAACGAGTTTTTACATTTATGACTGTTTAATAAAGCTAAAAGCTTAAAAAGTTTTTCCTTAGAGCATTCAATTAAAAAAAAATCTTGATAAAATTTCAGTTTTTAGCTTCGCTCAATCCCGATTGTTTCTATTAGGTCGCAGCAAAAAGTCAAAAACTTTTAAAAATTAACAGTTTTCCAGCAAAATTGGAGCAAAACTTCAAAGAAAAAAGGCTGCCGTAGTCTATAACGACCCTTAATATTTGGTAAATTATATTTTAGGGCCACCGATGTAAAAGGTGAAAGGATTTCCCTTGGAAATCAAAAGCGAAATTTTTTTAACTTTGACCGATTATTCCCTACAGATCTTCAAATAATAACAGAATGGTCCTTTTATGTTATTGGTTTTATAAAAGCAACCTTTAAAAACCCACGTCAAAATTCTGAAAGCCATTTCTTAAACTTTTTTTGAACAGTTTAAATAGATATTCTTTTTAGAAAAAAAAAAAATGTTTTCTTTACATTATTACGTTATTATCAAGGGAATTGCCAGAGGGGTTCTCGTCGATATACTTTTATATTAAGGATGGGGGGTTTTCTATTAGATTGCCCTATTAGCACTCTATACTTTTTCAAGGGTGAGCATCAAATCCCTCGGGTAGGTTAGGTACATATCTTTTATACTTTCACTTCACCCACCCCCCTCCGTATCGACCTGCACTGGGGGCGGCCATCTTGTCTGAATGATACTAGGGAGGAATGCTATCGATCACTCTTTAGGGGGAGTAGAATGACTTCCGGGCTCCCTTCTTTTTGTTTTCTCCCCTTATTTTTCCTCTCTGTGGCTAATTACTACTTAGAGACCAATCTCGAAGGTGAAAAAAACTTCAACGCTTTTTTATATCGAATTTTTTTCTCTTCCAATAAAACACCACACGTACTCTAATCCACCGTACCTTCCAAGACAAAACCACCAGAAGACATGTGGCCCAACGTTGTCGCTTTTGTGGTGAGATTTTTCTTCTGTCTCTCGACAATACCTACTTGCTCCTCCCATACAATAGGCAGAGCGTGGAAAATTCTCCGTACAATACCGTTTTAATAATGACGTCTTCTATTGTCATTTTTTCCTATATTATTAACGTTTTTCTCAAAATGTGAACTTTTTAAGATTGAAATATTAAATTGGACCTACCAAAAAGCTTTTTCGCCTTATTCAAAGTTAATTTCGTGAGAAAAACGTTTAAAATCTAAGCGAATTTTATGCTCCATTGTCCGTTAATTTCTGTCCGTCAGTCTTTTATTACTGAAATGGCTTTTAAACTCACTGGACCATTCCTCACGACATTTTAAGGTTGGCCGATTATTACACAAACTTTATTTTATACGGTGAAGGATTCATCTTATTTTGATATTATTTGATTTCATAGTTTTGTCTGAGTTTCTTGTCAAATTGGCTTCAAAGAAATAAACCATTTGTCGATTTACAAAAATTTTGCTTGCTTGATCTGAGGTAGAGAGAAACAAACAGGATTATTTAATGACCGTTTCGGATTAATGAGCCCTTCAGGTGAACGTTTCTTCTATCTTAAATTTTACTGTAGTTTTCGTTTTCACTTGAAAACGTTTCACTTAAGTTTTAGTTTTTTGATTTAGTTTTCACCTAATTTAAAGACCACCTCATTTTATTGAAGGTTCCTTATTTTCTTATTCTTATTCCTATACCTATTGATTTGAGAGCTCCATATACGTAAAATAGTTCACCTGATGAGGCTTGTTAAGCCGAAACTGTTCGTAAAATATTTCTTTTCTATTTATACTAAAGATAGTTTTTAAAAAGCAGAGGAGACTTTTAGTTACCACTGTTCCAAGACTCGAAAAATGGGGCTATCTTGAGGTAGTTTAGACGAAACTCCACAACTAAAAAAGTAGAAATAATGTCCTAATTAGCATTCAAAATACATAATCATCATCTTTACAAAATTGGTTCTATTTAAGGTGAAAACCGTTAATTTTATTGAGCCGCTACTAACGAGAACATCCAAAATAACCCTTTGAATTACCTACATTTCGCAAATGGAACGTCTCCCTGAAGGCATTAAGAAGAAGTATATTTTATGATTGTATTACTTTAATAAAAGTGAATGATAGTTAATATTTCAATATTCATTTTATCTTGAGGGAGCCAATATGCAGTTCTAAAAGAAAAAACTTTCGTCGCGGTTGTTTCCCTCGGGTTCCTCATTTCAGCCGCCCTTAAACCTTTTTCACTTTATTACGGACTTGAATATTACCACCCGGAGATCTCATTTCATTATTCCTGACCCTTTTTTTGTTTGTTCGTCTCTTTCAGCCCTTTCAACTTTCCCACTGTCATAAATGCGCCCACGTTCAACCTTGACCATTTATGATTTATACGCACTGATTGGGAGAGATATGGAAAGGTATATTTTACGCGGGTAAAATAGAGGAAAAGGTGGTGGGGTGTGTGAGTTAGTGGAGTGGTTCGACCTCCGCATTACCATAACTGCACCCCTAAGGGGTGAAAGCAGTGACAACCCTATATTAGGCCCTTGTCCCTTTTCCTAAGCCCTTAGTTGGCCAAATGAATCTGTCGGGAACATACTTTGAAAAATGTTTATATTTTTTAAGACGTTTTTAAGATAAACATTTTCTTTTGAACAATGAAACTGGTAGTCGCTCCCTGTAATGTCGATGCCTCAGGGCGACCCTGACGTTCAACAAAGTAATAATCTGCCATAAACAGAATTCAAACGCTCTCGCATTATCCCCTTTCGGAATTCGTCTAAAGCCTTTGTAAACCACATCTTTTAAACTCTTCTATATTCTGTTTTGACTCGACATGTACATGAAAACGAGTACGAGTAATATATCTCCAAACGCTTTGTCATCCTTAGACCGGTTTATGCTTTGTCATTTTTATGACTCCCACTATTTCGAACCTGACACCTTTTCGAGCCGCCATTGTTCAAAAGATAAAACCTGTCATTTAACATTATTGTATCGAACTACCTGAGTCTAATGAGTTGGTAAATGTCATGTTCTACCAAAGCCGTATTATAATGGAACATTAATTATATCAGAAAGGCAAATCCATGTTAGCTACTGCACTTCCAACTCATACAAATTTTAAAATCGTCGATTTGCGATATCTAGTCCTTTTAAGTGAAGAAAATATCGACCTGCGGTCGCCATAGTAACCATCAAAGCCTTTAAACTTTTTTCGTTAGTAGACTTCAGATCCCATCGGAACTAATTTATAAGAAAATGACAAGTCTATCTGACAAAAGATTTTTATATTTTTTTTCCTTTTCAATTGACTTTTATTTATAACAAGCCGTAACTCGGGGCTGCCAATAACAAGGGCGCTCTTTCATTTCGTCCCATATATCATTTGATAACGGGAAATAAATTCAGTCGCTTCTAGGGTCTGGAAAGGGTGGAAGTCCAATTTTTTTTATTATTCCTGAATCTAGTTTCAAAATTTCTCGTCTTCATTAAAACTGTTTTTTATTTTTCGCGTGGAAAAAATTAGAACGAGGAATATACCGAAATTTATGGCTTTTTAGCATGAAGTACTATAAAGATATGAAGGGAATAGCGAAGTTTGCCTTGAGGGAAAAAGCTGATAACGCGGGAATACTTTCATTCCGCCCTTCTAATGGACATCACATTTTTATCTTTAAGCGAAACTACCCCCGACGGAAGAAAAACATGCACGTGTGCAGTTATCTTTTTTTAGTATAACCTAGATCTTAGATTTTCTTTTTAATTTTTAGTTAAGCAATTTTTAAATAAAATTTGTTTACATGTTTTTTAATATATGAGGAAAAAATCAACCGGAAATCGACTAAAACAGGAGCGGATGGAACAAATTATAACAACGAATTCCACTTTCGTTTCCCCCAGCGTTAAACTGTTTACGCTAGAATTCGCATTTGAGTAATGAATTCCTTTTTTTGAAAACATTCGGAAGCGAGCGTTCAATACATTAGCTCGAGTAAAAATAATAAAATCGTGCCAAGTTTTTTATTAGGTAAAATTAAGTTCAGACTTGTTTTCACCCGCTCGGAATTAATTAAAAACTGGAACTTATTTTTTTGGAGTCTTTTAGGATTTGTCGTAGAAGTAGATATTGAGTCTGAAAAAGAAGGGAAAAAAATTAAATTAGTTTTCCTCTTTTTCTTCTTTCCGGTGAATAACTTTTTTTTTATTTTAGATTTTTTTAGCCGATTTGCCTCGGGGTATAATGTCTTAATTAAAACGTGGAAGGTAGAGTCCTTTTAATACACTTTTTTTTCTTTCTCGGGGTCTCTTTTCCGATATAACCTCACGCGATCCGGACGTAATTTTTTAGCTCTTACCGGAGAGGGTTCTTTCATAGGTGATGAGCGGAATCCTTTCAGAGTGGAAAGGCTTGAAGAACCCTTTTTGTACCTCGAGGGGGAGAGACAATTAAAAATTGCGCACATGCCTGAGATGGGGAGGATATCATTCACTTGACACTCCCTTCCACGATGACATATTACAACCTTTTTGATTTTTACACAAATATTAGAGCTCTTTTTTCCGCATCAACTGCATGGTACACAAAGGGTGGAACACAATAGCCAAACACGTAGTATATCGCGTGCTCTATTGTTTAAGTTCCCGTCATGAAATTAACAGTGATTGGTCCTTCTTCTCTATTTAATTCGATTTCCTAAGAAAAGAAAACCTATTTACCCTTCATTGTGATATATTCAGAGTCGTCGAATCTCCCGGGGTAAATTGAGTTTAGTCTGGGTATGGTCTACTAAGGAGGGATTTGGGATAGAATCTGGGGAGGCTTACAATAGAAACCCAATTGCTTCCGAAACGTCGGGACTACATTGAGTGCTATTTCGAGAGCAGACTCTTTCCATGGAAATATTTACACCCGAAAAAACTTTTACATCTGACAAAAATGATGGCCCTAGTTTTGATTCTCAGAGGCCCAACCTTGTGGTTGATTGCGAAGAAGTGCGAAAGACTCTGAAAAAGCCCATCATTATAAAATGCCAACAGAAGTTGTGGTAGCTTAGAACCGTCAGGTGCTTCTTCACTACCTGCTTACAAAGTTAAGTTTTCAGACTTTGTGTACAAAGTGACGGTTGTAATTTGTCTCGAAATTCCATGGATGACATACCTCTATTAAAGTCGTATTAGCGTCTACGTTTGTCGTGTAGGAAATAAAAACGACATTCCGTCACAGCTGACAATGTAATGGACCCCGATTTGAAATATTAAACATAATTATCCAGTAAAATTACTCTCTGTGACGTCAACGTTTCGATCCTATCGTGTCACATAGTGACCGATTGAGGTTTTATTGCTGTTACGCCCGTACATGATGTATTGGTGATTGATTGTCAGGATTAGTGCTCGGGAAAAAAATTAGTTTTCAGCTTTTTCCTTTATCGGATGTCCTCAATCTATCTATTGTTATAATTTTTTTTAAAACAATTTTTCTTTTTGTTTCAGGTAAAGTACTGAGTCCTGTTGAAAATGGAGTGAGTGAGTATGCGAGCGAAGTATCAAGCGGTATAAATTATAATCCTCTTTAATATGGCAATGGATTGTCATGAATATGACTTGGTTAACGCGAGAAAGATAAAAGAAAAAAAAAGCTTTAAAAGAGCTTTTGCGTTATTGAAAACAGACAACTCCCACACAACCCATTGACCTATATGATTAATCTAAGAAAGCATCAGCGTTTAAAAAAAAGGAATGTAGGAGGGTAAAAAGAGTCTCAAATGAGCCCTAGCGTGTTCATGCTGTCAATGAAATGCACACGTCAAGTTTCTAGCGAAGCATGCAATACACCACTTAGCCTATCTTCCTTAAAATATCTTGACATCGAACAACGAACACCATCCTTCTGTTTCTCTTTTAGCAGGCGACCTGGTCCCCCCTGTTTCTTTTTTTAAAGGCGACCCGAAAACCCTCCGTGCCTTTTCGCGCTGATTCCATCGGAGTAAAAATTTAATCAATGTTTCCTGCCGTGTGTTTCTGGATTTTAAGGTTAATCAAGTCACGTATTGCTCTAAAATGTAACCTTTCGCTTTTTCTCCTGCTCCCGTAAAAAAAGGATTCCCTTCTACTTTTTTCGAGGAGTAAAAACGACATTGGTTCACGCAGAAAAAAAATTTTCTTTTATGACTTGAATTATGGCTCTGTGGTCCATCTAAGAATCTTTTTCCGGAACAAATTCGACCGTGTAACCTCTCTCTCTTTCTCACTGTCACCTGCCTACGATTTCTACGCCTGTCATTGAATCGCTAGATTAAGATTTCTTCACACAAAAAAATTACGAATCCGAAAAACTACAATTTATCATCTTTTTGTTTTATCGAGAGATTATTTTGACTTTTCTCTTTAAAGATATTAAAGGGCTCTTCTCGCTGAAGTTGAGGGAAAGGGTTTCAAGAAGGATTATAACTTCGGATCTCAGTTTCTTAAGTGCTAAGTCATGTTTTAGGTGGCTTAGTTTTTCCTAATAAACTTTTTGTATTTTAAATCTTTCAATTTTTATTATTAAGCTGTGGAAAAGAACAAGTTGCGATTGGAAAAAATCGTTTTCGAGTTACAACACGCTAGCATTTTATCTCACCTTTCTTGGGGGCTTCAATCACTATCGTTACTTTCCCCTAGTGGTTTGAAAAATGCCAGGCTATTTGTACATCCACCCTAAAACTTTCGCTCCTTCCTTAGCAAGGAAAAGATGTTTTAAAAAAATTTCTGTAAAAAATACGGGGAAAAAACTGTTCTGAAAAAATATGCTTAACTGATGAAACGTCAGAGGATGGTTTTTTCCGGCTCGATTGAGAGGACAAAGTGTTTGCCTTTTGTCATTAGCGATCGCGTCGTTTTGGCCCACCGACGAGTTGTCCAGCTCGATATGATAAGTGACAGGAAGCCCTCTGCCTCCCTCTGTCCCTTTGCGGCAGTTCATTCACGAACCTTTCTTTTCATATGTCTGAGTCTAAATTTAAAACAGGCCGCGTCCGGTTCGTCTGGAGATTTTTATAATCTAAAAAAAATTTATAAATCAAAAAAAGGTCAAGAACTTACCACAATGGTGTTGACGGATTCGCCCCGGTGGACATCACGCCTTCGGCACCCTGCCGAGCCCAGGGTTCGTAACAAAACGAAATCGAATCAAAAAAAAGGGGAGGAAAGAAAAAAAGAGCGATGAAGAGAAGTTGAATTGTTCCGAGAAAGAGACGGCGAGTGGGTGACCCGAACCCGTGAAATCCCGGCATTAGAAACGACGATTCGATACGTCGGCTCACCCAAGTTCCCATGGGACAGATCTAGAAATGCCATAATCGTCATCATTTATTGATGGTTCAATGTCATCGCCAACTGTTGAAAACATTTTTCTTTTCACATTACGTGCTCTTGTCTCTCTTCCTTTTTCACTTTGAAACTTTTACATTTTCTTAAAAAATGATTAGGAGTATTCTAAAACCACAAAGCCGCAAACTTCATCAATCTCGATTAACGTTTTTGGAATAGTGAAATTTAAAAACGAGTTCATTCAATACCGCACACGATAAAAATCTGTTATCGAAAATTGTTTTTGAATATTTTCTCTGTGAAATATGTAGACCAATAAATTTCGGTTCCCACGAGTATTTTTTGGAGGGGTTGTGCGGCGTTGAATTTATAGACTTTATTCTATGAAGAAAAGACAAAAGTGGACGAGCCGTTTTTTTAGTCTTTTATTTTTTAGTGTATAAATCAAGTGCTCTCCCTTTATAATTATAGTCAGTCCAAATATGTCGGAAGGGAAACTCGGGGAGCTTTGTGAGTTTTCCATTTCCTCCCTTTTTTTCCGGCCCAGCTGGCACATCGACCTCTGCCAGGGGGTATGTATGATTTAGAAATCCTAATTTCGAAAAAGGGAATTGGCGGCTTGGAAGGGTAACATCGGGATTCCGGCCGAATCCTGCGTAAAGCCTTCTCGGTGTGAGGGAGAGTTATTGATGTGATAAAGGTTAGAGGCTATTGGGTTTTCGGCTCCCCAACCTCCGGATTATACGGGAGTTAATATATCCCTCTTTTATTTCTATCTCCAAACGTTTTTATACTCGTTAAATATAAATTATTTATAAAAAAAATTTTAATTTGGCATTGTGACCAATCGTGAAACTCCCGGAGGAAGTCGTCGAGTTAGCGAATAACGAACTGCTCCCGGGCGAATGTTCTGCGAAGCCTATCCGGAATAGGCAATCAATGGATTGGGCATGATTCCAAACAGGGTATTTTCTGTAGGGCCGACAAGGCGCCCTTTCTCTACCGTTCAACCCTCTTTTTTTCCTCTAAAGAGCAATAGGAAGGTCCGATTCAATTTTCCTTAGAAACGATAAACCGCTTTTTATTAATTAATAAACGTAATCATCTAAAAATGGATCGATTTTTGGCTTCCCATCATGTCTGTACTGTAATCATCTTAGTTTTTGGTCCAGAAAGTGCGGGTACTAATAATCAAGATGAACCTTTTATGTGAAGTTATGGCCCATCTAGGAGAGGGCGCTCGTTATGTCACACGTTATGACCTTTATTTAAACCTCGAGTGAGTTTTTTTGGTCATTTTTTACTCCACTTATCGAAAATTGTTCACGCGAAGTTCAAGTTTATTGACAAACCGATAAAACGAGGGGTCAACTACATTCCCTTTGTTTCTTAGAATTCTCGGGATCCTAATAAAACACGCCTTGTACGGAAAAAAACTTGGGAATTCAACTCTACGACCTAACGGGTCTAGATTTTCATTTGTCTTCGTGCTCTTTTTGAAGGAAAATGTTAAAAAAGAGGTCTTTTTGAATAATTTTTCTTTTAGCAAATATTGAATAATTCAAATCTATTATTCATTGAGGGTGTCGTCGGTAATTTATTGTCACTCGATTTTCAAATTTCATGAGAAGAAAAAAAGGAAAAAGGGGATGAAAACTTGAGGGGTTTTTCCTGTCCTCTCGTTTCCAGTTTCACGTTTCCAAGGCCCTGATTTATGTCGACTGTTAAATTACAATCCGAGACGGGTAACTTCCCCTTTTTCTAATCTGCAGGACATTTTATGGGACCGTTTGTCTACGGCTCAATTACTTTTGTGACGAGACGGCTGTTATGAGACAAATAAAGAGTTAATTAAAATTTTTAACGTGGTTGCTCGCTAAAAAAATCAAGTTTGGGGTAGAAACAAAAGGCTGTTCAGTCGTGATTCGATTTTGTTATAAAACGAAGAAAGAGGTTTCTGGAAGTGAAAAAGGGTATTCGACATCTGGTTCGGATCGTGATCGTGACGTCGGGTTGAAGGGCAAAGCCCTAAATCAAGCGACGTCGGAATGAATGTTTTGAATGACTGAGAATTACTAATCAATTTCTTCTTTGCTTTTACTAATCTATATTTTTATATTTCCATGCTTTCTTCAGGATTAAGATGTAAGTAATTTGTGCATGATGTCATCGTTTTTGTGTTGTCTGCCATTTTAATTAAATTGCCTCATCGCTCCAATTAAAACATCCGGAAACTTTTTGCCCTAGATATTTAAAAAAAGACGTTTTCGACGTTTCAATTGAAACTTGAGAATAATTTGAAATTCAGCACCATTTTAGGGGGTTCTCAAGTTAAGGGAAATGAACAGTCTAGAAGTGAACATTTATTCCATTTTAACTTCCTAACTTTTCGCAACTACCCTTCTGAAATCCGGTCAATTCGTGTAAAAGCCATTTTATGAATTGATGGATGGAGCTTTAAGGCTAATAGGAGGGCCCTTTACGACTTGCGGCTATCTATTATTCAGAAGGTAGAGGAAAAATATTTCTCCTCCGTGGAACATAAGTCTGCATTAATGGATGATGTGCCCCGAATTTTTTTTTCTCTCTCTCTTTTATGTTCACAATAGTTTCACAAGTCTGGCATTTGTAGGGGTTTTTCAAAAAGCCATATTAATGCCGCTTGATATCCTCCCTTTGAAATTCAAGTAGGAAACGAAATCCTTAAAAAAAGTCAGCATTTAGACATTTATCAGTTCGATATTACGTGTGGCTTCCCCCCTTTTTTTAACTCCAATAAACGCCTTTAAATTTTGTTTTCCTCTCGATTAGTCGAGATTCTATTGTTGGCCTTTTGTTATATTATGATTGAGGCTGAGAATCTCTCAATTAAGGGTCCCCAACTAAGTCTTAAGAAGGAAACGAGCCGACCTCCCGATTCTCCCGTCGGGTTTCCTACTTCAATTAACACCCTCGTACAAATTGGTTCTGACAACAGGAACGCCGTCTTTTAACTTTTTTATATCAATTCTGTCCCTTTTATATTGGAATTTCTATTTGATGAAATTCAGGAATTAAGTACGTAAAGGCTAAAGGGAGAAGTGACAGCTTTTTCCTCATAATGGTTTCACCTTTTTCCTGGACAACGTTTCTATAGTAACGAAGCTGCCTAAATGGACAAATTTTTTAATAAAACAATTTTATTAACCTTTTTCGCTATAAACAAAAGATAGTTTTTTCCCTCTCTCAGTCTCGAACTTTTTCTATTAGACTTCTCCCCCTTTAGACCAGAGTTCAGGGTCTTTGTTTGGCAGTTTCTCCAGCATAAAACTTGGCGAGATGCTTTTTCAAGTGGGGGCGTAAGGTGGCTGGGTTGGTAATCCTTTTGAGCGAACCTGTTTAAGTTGCTTTGCAATAAAGGGAAGGGAGGAAAACGGAAATTAAGGTTTTCACCGCCTCCCCTTCACGCCCCCTGTTTCTTACCGAGAAAATTACCGTCGAAAACTAGTTAGAGGCAATTTAGTCTGTCTTTCGTCTAAACGTTTTATTTTACCTCAACGCTAATTTTTTTCCTCTCCACAGATACGGATAATCAAAGGGTTATCATTCATGTGAAAGATGTCAACGATGAGTCTCCGTATTTTATCAATAGACCCCTTCCGATGCAGGCCGTCGTTCAGCTCAACGCACCACCGAATACGCCGGTTTTCACTTTGCAAGCTAGAGACCCGGATACAGATCACAGCATTCATTATTTTATCGTCAGAGACAGAAGTGAGCATAAAACCATATATTGGGAATTTTTTTTCATCTTTTTTTACAGCCGGGGGAAGGTTTGAAGTGGATGAAAGATCCGGAGTCGTCAGAACTCGAGGTACGGACCCGTTTCAACTCGACATGGAATACGTGCTTTATGTCAAAGCAGAAGATCAAAACGGAAGAGTGGATGAGAGGAGATATCAGGTTTTTATTTTAGTCTTTGAAATATTCATTTTTTATTTAAATTTTAGTCGACGCCTGAAGAAAGGCTTTCGATCGTCGGAGGAAAACGTGCTCCTCAATTTTACATGCCGACCTACGAAGCGGAAATCCCTGAAAACCAAAAGAAAGATTCAGAGTGAGTAGTTTTAAACAATTTTTCAAGCTCATGTTAATTTTCCACATTTTGATTTAAATTGTTTACACACAGTTTCTAATTAGAGGCAGTCGTTGAACAAACGTAATAACGTTTTCTGGTTGATTAAGTGAGTTTGGTATTGACAGAAGCGATGAGATCGAGGGTTGACGCGAGGGGGTTATAAAGGGGCTTGCGGCGGTATCGTTCTTCCACTCCCCGCCTCGTTTTTCCCCCGTCCCTGTCTGCTTTTTCTTTCAACACGTGGCTAACATGTGGGGTTGGGGGACTACAATAACGTCTTCCCCTCTTTTCTACACCCCAATTGAAAAACTTTTGACCTTCACGAACCTCCCGGGGGTCACCGCGTTTCAAAAGGACCCGTTTATATTTTTAAATTTATTGATCTGTCCTCTTTTTAACGCCTTTAGATCTCTAAAGTTGCTTTAGTTTAATTTTATTAGATTCAAAACAACTTTTAGAACCCACTGAACTATACCAAAACTTGGTTTTGACCCAATAAACTTCCTTGGGCTTCCTAACTCCTGAAAACTAGTTAAACCTACTTCCTCACATAAAATAGCTATTCTCTATACATAGCTAATAATAATACCTATTATTAATGATCAATTTTCTAAAGTCATCTTTTCTGTGTGCCGGAAGTGCCACTTTCTCCTCTCAAATCCTATCACAATCACGTCCATTAACCTTTGAACTGATTTTCACCCTTGGTTTTTACTGGCGCCGAAATAAATAAGGTGATCCTTTTTCTGTCCTCAGGCACAGATTTTTTAGGGCCTTTTTTTTATCCAGATGTGGCAAATGTTCTTGGAAAGGATCCGGTTGCATGTGTTCGAAAACATACCTACAGCAAATGTTTAACGAGCAAATTTCATTTTGTAAACAATTTGTTTTTTCCATTGGAAACAACGCCGAAAAAAAAAGTTCAATGTATACGTATGCGTACGTTCATTGATCAGGTGTAAAAATAGGGTGACCCTTTCCCCTATTGACCTCGGAGATTTGCATTTCCTCTTCTTTTTCTACCGGATTCTAAGAACAAAAACGCTTCTACCCTTTTTAGGCCACCTCGTTATCATAAGTGCCACATGTGGCGTGAAGTACAGCAATTAAGCTCTTCAGGGATTGTTGACTCTTAATTTTTTTTTTCAATCAGCTCCCCTTTTCATTTTGATGCAAATAACCCTTCTTTTTCAATAGCGTTTGTTAGTACGTTTGTTCGATTTATCTCTTTATTTGAAACACTGTTTAACATATCCTATTCATAGTATTTTCAAAATGTTTGTCTAATCTTTTTGTTTTCAGTATTATTTCTGTAAAAGCCAAGTCTTTTGCTGATCGAGAAATAAGATATACGTTAAAAGCACAAGGGCAAGGTGCTGGAACGTTTAATATTGGGCCAACTTCAGGAATTGTCAAGTTGGCAAAGAACTCGATTTTGAAGACTTGAGGCAGCCACATGTTTACTCATTAGTGGTTACTGCTACTGAAGACAGTGGTGGTTTCTCGACATCTGTTGAAGTATGAAATTATGGTCGATTTTTCTTTTTTAATAATAATGATTTTAGTTGACAATAAGAGTAACTGATGTGAATGATAATGCTCCTAAATTTGAGTTGCCTGATTATCAAGCGCACAATGTTGATGAAGATATTCCGCTGGGGACTTCGATTCTCAAGGTCAAAGCGACAGACGCTGATTCGGGATGAATGCTGAAATTGAATATCATGTCTCCGACGACCATTTTGCTGTAGATTCAAACGGAATAGTGAATAACAATAAGCAGTTAGATGCGGACAACAACAATGCTTACTACGAATTCGTTGTGACTGCGAAAGATAAAGGAGAACCGCCTAAAACAGGGACAGCGACGGTCCGCGTCTACACGAAAAACAAAAATGACGAAGAACCCAAATTTTCGCAACAAGTCTACACTCCGAACGTCGACGAAAACGCCGGTCCGAACACTCTCGTCACAACTGTTGTCGCATCTGACAAAGATGGTGATAACGTCAGGTAAAATTTGCTTAAAACACCTCAAATTGCATAAAGATTCCTTCCGCAATTCCTTGACAACAGGGTCGTTACGTATTCAAGTCTCTATTGAATATTCAAATGTTTATCAACCGTAACACTTCAAGCTGCACTCCCTTCTGACAGTCCCTTTGCAAAGACATTACTGAAAAGCGGAAACCTCTTTGTAATTTAGTGACCTTTTATTTAAATTATGTGTTGAAATTTTCAACTCTTTTGTTTTTGTGCATTAAACCAAAAAAAAGAATAGGCAATCACCACAAGATTTATTTCACTGTTTTATTCATTATTCTGTTTTCAGATTTGGTTTCGTTGGAGGATCCACTTCGTCTGGTCAATTCGTCATTGAAGAGATCACCGGTGTAATCCGACTTCATGGGAAAGCGATATCTTTGGATAGAGACAAATACGAACTGAATGTGACAGCAAAAGACGATGGCGCTTGCTGTGTCAACGGCGATGTGACCACTCATACCAGCACGCCGTCGTCGTCGTATTCATCACAGACGTTAACGACAATAAACCCATTTTTAAAGACTGCGGTACTTACTACCCTAAAGTAGAAGAAGGCGCACCAAACGGAAGCCCTGTGATCAAGGTAGAGCATTTTAAATTTTCCATTTTATTCTACTTCTGTGTTATCAGGTACATGCCACTGATGAAGATAAGGGTGTGAACGGACAAGTAAAATATTCAATAGTGCAACAGCCGAATCAAAAAGGGACCAAATTCACTGTAGATGAAGAAACTGGAGAAGTTACAACCAACAAGGTAAATTCACCATCAAATATTCCAAAATTGTATACTACTGAAACTTTTTTTAGGTTTTTGACAGAGAAGGAGATGATGGAAAATTTGTCTCTGTCACCATAAAAGCTACAGATCAAGGAGACCCTTCTCTTGAAGGCGTTTGCTCGTTTACAGTCGAAATCACTGACGTAAACGACAACCCTCCACTTTTCGACAGACAGGTTTATTTTAAACTGTTTTCTTTTACAAAAAAATACTTAAAACCTAATTTTTACAGAAATATGTCGAAAATGTCAAACAAGACGCAAGCATCGGAACAAATATCCTCCGTGTTTCTGCGTCTGATGAAGATGCTGACAATAATGGTGCCATCGTCTATACCCTTTCTGCCCGAGCAACCCGCTCGACCTCGAATATTTCGAAATTCAACCAGAATCTGGATGGATCGTCCTTAAAAAACCTCTGGATGTAAGTAAAAATCTTGTAAACAAATATTCAAAAAGCCAATTAAACAACATCCACGATCTAGGTAATATTAAGATTTAGATTTTAATGTGTAAATAAATCGCTTAGTTTTCTTTGATGAAAAACAAGGAAAGCTAAGTTTTTTTTCAATGTCAACGACATTGGCCAATTGCTTTTTTTCAGTAAATTTGGTTCAAGCGCACAGTTTACTTTGCGTTGCTCTGTTTGATATTGTTTGTAATTAAAGATTAAGTTTCATTTATACGGCACAGTTAATATTTTTTGTTTATCTTAAAAGTGGTTTTTTAAAAACCTTTTCTTTCACCTAACCCTATCAGGGTTGTTTCGTTCATAGTATTTTTTTTCTGTCTAATGCACTACAACTGCACTTTTTCTTTTTTAAGAAATCCTTTAAAAATTCCTGATTATAAAAGAAAAAAAAGTAAAAAAGTGCTTTTTGTGCATTTTTCATCAATTTTTTGTGCATTTTTTATATATTTTTGTGCCAGTGTACAAGTGTTTTTGTATTTTTAAGTACACATTTTTCAGTGTCATCGCTTTTGATTTTTAAAAAAATTTTTTGAAGAAGCGGTGGCACAAATTTTGTGATAATTTTTTGAATTTTTTAATTTTTGTTACTGTGGTGGAGAACAGACTAAAAGAAGATTTTTTTTTTTGCCTGCCCTGGATTTTTACAGGATGGTTGTGGTTTTTTTGTGGGTTGGCCGTCCCTGTGTAAGTCAGGGGCCAATCGCCGATAAATACTACAGAATTTTTTTAATAACATTTAAAAATAAGAACCTAACTATGGCCTGCTGCCTGCTCTGTTACTAATACGAAATATGGAAAGGACGCAAGTGACATTTTTTCTTGTGAATGCGATGGGTCATATATGCAAGTTTTGGACCTGAAAAAAAAAAATCCGTGAAACATTTTTTTCGCGATCGGGACATTTTTGTTTTTTTATTTTTACTTTTTTTTTTTGAGAAAAGAAATTTTTTTAACAACCTCTTTTCCCTTTCCCTTAAATCCTCATTTTTATTTTGGCCGTTGCATTACTGCATGGACTTTGCTTGCTTTTATTTTTCCTTCCAGGATCCTATTAATTTTTTTTTAACCCACTAAACCTTTCTTTCTTCCTTTCACTAATTTTGTTTTAAACTTTATTTAAACTTTAAGTTTTATTTAATTGCACAATTTCTGTTTGATTGCTGAATTTCTCAACGCTGTTAAGGGAATTCTACCTGTAAGTAAATGAGAATCGAAAAACGAAAGAATTTTCTTCATTTGGACCGTAGCCTGAAGAAACCGATGTTAACGCCTTAGAATCCTCACGATTAATTTTTTAACCCTTATTTTTATTTTTTATTTCACGCTATTTTTTTGACAAAACGAAATAAGCATAGCTCATTATTAAAATATTATGGGCCTTAAAACCACCTCCTTTTTATCCTTCCACTTTCTACGAAGTAGAGTTTTGCTCATTTAAACAACATTAAAGTTTTTAAAATAAACAAATTGAGCAAAAATTCTTTTATAAAAAAATTATCTTCAGAGCGATGGTGCGTTGTTAAACAGTAAAATGTTTTAAAAATTGGTTTTTTATTTGTGCATTACTCTGTTTTGTAAGTACCTTGTAAAATATTTGGTACCCTGTCAAAATTGATACTGTGGGTTAAAAAAATTACTTTAAAAACCCATTTTGTTTAATTTTAAGATTTTTGTAACTTGCATGAAAATATTAAAAATAGCTTATTTTAATTTTGTTTTAAACATAAAATGAGCTATGCTACTTCTTTGTTTTCAGATTTTTATTTTTTATTTTTTTGTTGTAATTGGTGAGTTTATTTTGTTTTTATTTTATTTTTTATTTCCGTTGGAAAGAAAATGAGGCTGAGGAAGGAAAGAAAAAAAAAAACAAGAAAAAAAAACCATGTTGTGTCTTTTGTAGCGCGAGCGATATCGTCTGAGGGTGAAGGCGTCTGACAAAGGGGACCCTCCGACGTACGCGGACGTAGACGTCGAGTTGGACGTTGTAGATAGAAACAATAAGCCACCTCTCTGGGACAAATCGATATATGGCCCGATACGCATTAAGGAGAATGTCACTGTCGGATCATTAGTCGCAGAGGTCAAAGCAAGGTTTGTATTCCCAATAAAGAAAAAAAAGTAATAAAGACAACAAACCACATTATAAAAAGTCGACCACCCAATGAATTCTACGACCACAGGGCAAAAAACAAAGACTTTTTTTTTCTTTTTGGTTAGGGTTTGTGCATTTGATAATGTGAATAAAATTAAAGGGTCGACTGGGATATGAATTCTGATTTTATTCCATCTCATTTAAAGTTTAAAAAAAGCTTTAGAAAAAAGAAAAGTTTTAAGGATTCAAAGATATCAAAAAAACTTCAAATATCCAGAACTTTTTTAAGACAGTTTTTACATCATTATAAAATTTTTTAAGTTAAAAAAGCCCTCATCTTCTCATATACGTCAAACCCTAATAAATTTTAGTTAAAAAAAAAGCCCTTTTGTTCTTTATTTGAAAAAACATACAATAGAATTTAAATTTCTGTTCACCCTTTTGTTTTATTTGCTTGTGCTTGTAAATAAAAGAATCATGAAAATGTTTTGTTTGAAATTTTGTTGAAAATTAAAAATAGAAGATTTTCTTTGGTTCTTTTCGAAAGTTGTTCGCAAAATTAGTTGGTCTGTTTCTCTTCACCACCGGAAAAAAAGTTAATTCTGGTGGACTCATTTACCTTATCGGGCCCCACTTCTTGTCTGTTCTCTCCAGCGTGAGACATACAAGCTGGAAGCGAAGGCACAGGACAAGGGCTTCCCCTCGCTCTCGAGATCGGTTGAAGTGCAGATTGATGTCGTTGACCGTGCGAACAACCCGCCCGTCTGGGACCACGTCGTCTACGGGCCGATCTACATTAAAGAAAACATGAACGTCGGAGCAAAAGTCGTGTCCGTTAAAGCCAGGTGTCGTACAACAACAAAAAAAACAAAAAAAATTTTTATACCTCCCTCCCTCCCATGGAAAAAGGGAATTTTTGGCCTTTTTTGAATGTAATTTTGTGTGCACGAGTAAAACAATTTTTTTTACGTTCAATTTTTGGTTTTTAGTTTTGCACGCTGTATTGTAAATTTTTTGTTTCGTTAAATTTTAATTTTTTTTTAATAATGTGTACACATTTTTTATTGTCTGGGTGATCTGCCTAAACTGCGCCAATTTAAATTAAATTCACTAATAAAATAAAATTTTTTGCCCCCTCATTTTTTCCCCAAGCACTCATCGCTCTTAACACTTTAGGATCGCACTACACTTCACTTAAGATTTAAAAAATGCACAGTTTTTTTAATTTCAATTTTTAGTTTGCGCAGTCAATTTTTTTTTTAGGTTTGACCTCAGACAAAATTTTTTTATAACTCCCGTTCTTGAAAAATAATTATACGTGGAAATT
This sequence comes from Orius insidiosus, assembly GCA_014119065.1. Classification (NCBI taxonomy): domain Eukaryota; kingdom Metazoa; phylum Arthropoda; class Insecta; order Hemiptera; family Anthocoridae; genus Orius; species Orius insidiosus. The sequence goes on from JACGAQ010002363.1 coordinate 22,847, forward strand.
TGTGGTTGTACATCCTTTGGCAATATAGCACGAACGGTGTGGTCCTCCCTTTCCTTTTTAAGTGACGTTTGGACGAATTGTACAAAAGCCTGCCTCACATCTCCCATGACAAAAATAATGCCCACATGCAAAAATTAAATCTCACGCTTCGAGAATCTGAAATATAAAAACAAAAAAATGTAAAAAGGTGATGGAATCACTTTCGCACAATCAGGGACATACACTGGGTGTATTTAATCAGAGAAAAAAATAAATTTTTAGCTAAGGAAATATAAAGGTATCATTAAATTTGATTTTTGAACTTCGAAAATTTTTATTTTTATTTTCTGTTTTGCGAATTTTTGATTTTTTATTTTCAACTTCAATGTGGCATGTAGACATTTCAATGTAGAAAAGTAAAATAAAGAAGGAAAAAAAATGAAAAACAATAATTTAGATGCATGGAAGTACAGGAAAGTTTTTGACATTACATGCAAAATTCGATAAATAAATTATTAAAAGTTTAGAAAATAGTTTAGGCAAAACGAATTTCAGGAGTTAAAACAATAGACACAATTTGTGACATTGCATGAGAGCTTAGCAGCAACAATGTTTATAGAATTTTCTTTTCTTTATTTTTATTTATTTAAACAAAGTTGAAAAGCTTTGGATTTATGTTTTTTTATACTAATGCGTTTTTTTGTTCGGGTCGGGATTTAGCTCGGGTATTGAGAATAACCCAACAGTCTACTACAGGCTAATGCCGGGATCGACTGCGCAAACGAATAAATTCCACACATTTTACCTCCAGCAGCGGAATGACAATGGGTTCACCTGGGCAGACATCAAGGTCAACCATCCCTTAGATTATGAGACGATCAAAGAATACAATTTAACATTCGTGTTGAGGTATGTTTAGCGTAAAAGTTATTTTTGATAATTTATTTTTATTTTTAGAACAATGGAGCTCAACAGTTGGCCTCAGAAGCCACAGTTTTTATAATGCTTGAGGATGTCAACGATGAAATCCCGCTTTTTACCGAACGTGAGCAGGAAACTGTCCTTGAAGGAGAGCCAATCGGGACTAAAGTGACCCAAGTGAACGCCATGGATAAAGATGGAACGTTCCCTAACAATCAGGTAACTTTTTAATTTATTACTTCATTAAAAAATTAAGTCTTCGTACTTCCTCTTTTGTTTATAAACAAGTTATCTTCTCTTTTGATAAAATTTACAATGACCTTCATTGTGCTTGTTGTACCAGATTTTGTTAATATACCGCTGTGGGGGGCTTACTTTGTGGGAAAAGTAAAAAATGAAAGCTTCTCGCTAAAAAACTGAGGAGTCTTTTTCTTCTGCTTAAATTATTAAATTTCCAGAGGTCTTGAGTATTTATTTAATAAAAGTGTTATTTTTAATCGGAATTCAAGTTTCCAAGCTATGAGTCTTTTATTAGAAGAGTCTTTCTATTAGTATATTTATTATGCGGCGATTTGTCTGAGAATGCAGGAAGGTAGAAAAGAACAACCGTTCCCCCATCTACTCTCATAGATTCAGTTTTCAGTTTCTCTTTTCCTAAGGTCTATTTTTGCTACTTATCATTCTTTTTTATTTATTTTTAAGCTTTAAGTTATTAATATTATAAAGTTCGATTTTCCAAAAAAGACGCTTAAACAGACAATTAAAATGAAAGGAATGAAAAAATATTCATGGAATAATTCAATTCCAGGTTCTGTGGATCATTTTTTTCCTCGTTTTTCATTTAATTGTCCTCTTAAGAGAAGAATATTTAAAAACATTATTAATTAAACACCCTCAAAATAGAAACACCTAAAATAACTCGTTTCTAAAAGTTGGAATGAAAAGCCCTTCATTTGAATTGGAGAAAAGTAATTGCATTTTTTTATAATGTTTTTTGTTTGTTAGTTTTAAACATCAAAATGCAAATACTAGACAGAAGTTGAAAAATCCCCCCCCCCCTTTTTTTAGAACTAAAGATCAGACTCTGATTAAAAATACTAATTTAAAGCCTTCCCTTTTATTTTATCTGTTCGTTTGTACAGTCATGCTCCATTAAAATTTACAGTCACCTGCCTTTTTTCCCCCATGGTTTTTCATGGTGCTTGATTTTTTCCTTATTGCCCTTTTCATTCTCAAAAATTCAAATATTCACTAGTTTTTTGATATTGTGATACTTTTTTTAGGCATGAGATGATGAAATTTATGTTTTACAAGTCTAAAACCCACTTATTTATGCACAAAGGGTTCCGCACATAAATGTTAAATAGGATGGTTAAACATGAACATTTTAAGGTAACAAAAGAGAAGATTTGAACAAAAGGATGGAGGGAACGGGTTGGGTCTGAAAGAAAACTGGGTCGCCCTGGAAAGGACTAGAGTCTATAAAGAAATAGCCCCTACGCTTTTATTAAATATTTGCATCTTACCCCCATTAAAAGTTAACGTCTTATTACTCTCCATGGGACACCTAAGTCGCCATTGTGGAATAATTTCACCACTTTAACCTCTTTTATTATTTGTATACCACTTAGGCTTCTCAAATTATGTTTTTTCAAAAGAATTTATATCGTTTTAAAGAAATCTAATGCAGATGACGTTGGAAGGGGAACACCTGTTGTTAATTAGCGGATCTTTTTAAGCCAGGAAACCTTTTTGACCGCAAAAGTAAAGCCCTTAATTCAAGGGAAACCCTTTGATTTCGCTTTTCTTTTCAGGAACAAGGACCCCTTTTGATGGCCGAAAGGGCTTCCAACCTTTTAACTATTCATTTATGCCTTTACATTGATCCCTTCGTTTTTAGTTGAATGGCTTAATCGTATTGACTAAAAGTCCCATCAAACTTTCATTCAGGAGCCTTTTTTCTCTTCTTTTTTAGATTTTAAAATATTAATTTAAGATTTATCCCCATAAAAGCTTATTCGTTTGGCCCTTAAATCTTAGATATTGGTTTTTGCTAATGAGCTAAAGGAAGTTATTTATATATTTTTATATCAAGGGTAGCAACTCGGCTTCTGCTAAAGCCATCGATTGCCATACGGTAGTGGCCACTTTAGCCAAAGCTTTAAATTCTGATTTCTCCGAATCTTCTGTTTCTATATAATAAGAAAATATTTTTTTACTATAGGGTTTTTGGTTCATGCGTAATCGCGCAAATAGGGAACGTTTATTGGATGCTATTAAAAGTTACAGAGGGAGAAAGAATGAAAAAAACGGATATTTCACGACCGGTTTCGGCGTAATACGCTGTACCTCAGGTGAACTATTTCCTTATTTTTCATTCTCCTACACTTTTTACTTGACTTTCATTAGACGGTATTATGGACACTGCGGGAAGGTGGACAAACTATCCGTTTATACGGCACCCCCCCCGGGCCCCACTACCTCCTAATTGTCATTACACCACCTCTTTTTATAACCTATTAAGAGCAAGAAAATATTTCCTGTTCGCATTTCTTTTGCCTCAGAAGCTCAGTTTTTTTAAAGGTAAAAAGTATTCGTATCCAAGGAATGTAGCTTGGGGAAAACAAGGGGATTAGCCCCAGTTATTTCCAGGGAAAAACAGAAATGCAGGGGCGAAAAAAAAAAAAGTTTTTGGACCTGAAAACCGGTATAAAAGGTGTTCCTAAGACAGAAGAAACACTGGTAAAAAAGATGTTTCTTGAACTTGGGATTAGGAGAACTTGCTTCTTGAAATCAGGGACTGCGAAATTATATTTTGGCTACGCGCCCTGTTTGCTACCTGCAACAACATTGAGCGTCATAGGCCGTCCTTGTTATCATTTCATTTTGAGTTCTTGAACCGACCTAGCTTTTAATTAAAGAATAATATTTTCCTTTTGCGGTAAGATTTAAAAATAGGATTTCTTTTCATATTTAAAACCGAAAGAGGTTAAAAATGATTTTTATTTTTTTAGGTTTACTATTTTATAGTAGACTCACCGAGGAACGAAGGAAAGGATTTCTTCGAAATAAACCAACAAACAGGCGAGGTTTTCACGAAGGTCGTTTTCGATCGTGAAAAACAGGGAGCGTACGCCCTCGAGGTCGAAGCACGGGACGGAGCGCCTTCCGCAAGGCCGAATTCGGGCCAGGACCCCAATTCAGGTATGCCATAAACATTTTATATTAGGTACGCATTTTCCACGTAAAACGTGCGTTTTCAACCTTTAAAATCCTCTAGTCTCCCAGAAACAAAGTTAGATGGAAATACCATACGGCTACGTTATTGATGAGGTTCTCTCCCGTAGTGTTCTACCCTCCCAACTGCGGCCTCAAAATTCTACGGGAATTCGATCCAACTTGAGGGAGTAATTTATTAAACTTTTCCTCCCCGATTTTCCTACTTGATACATTTTTAATATTTCAACTGCCACACTCATTTTGACCCTTTGTCAATCAATTATAAATTACAAAAACAATCTTTTTAACCATAAATTCTGAACTTAGTATTGTCTCTACAATTTTATGCTCTATTTGCTTCTGAATGCTTCTTAAGCGTTTAAAACCAATTTAAATAATTGAAACATGAAATCTAATAGATCGTGATAGACGGAATCGTTCATATTTTTTAATAAAAAGTTGAACATTTATAATTGAAAAAATCCTTCGTTTTAAGTTTTCTCCATCAATGGGCGCCACTGGTATCGCGTAATGGGTCTATTTCTCGTTCGTATTAACGGGAGGCAACCTCCCTTTACCATTAGACGATCCTCTTGGGAATTTCTCATTATCTCAATAACCACTCAAAGGGGCTTTTTTTTTTTTTTGAAAATACCCTTCGACAACAAAAATAACCTTTAACACCCAATCGCCTTGTATTTACGTTCCAATTAATATTTTGTCTCTTATTTTTTATTTTAATAGACATTTTTTAATGTTAAAAAATTATTTAAATCCTGTTGGATGTATAATTGATAAAAAAAGAAGTGATTTAAATTTTAAATTTTGTCCCGGGGAAAGATGAAAGGAAAATAAACTGTACTAAGGGCTCTCAGTACCAGACACTTGATAGAAATATACTTCATGAGATTGGCGAATTAATAAAACTTCCATTAAAAATTAATATGAAAAATTAAAAAGGTTATTTCACTCACCTTTGGTAAGGAATTAAAAAAAATGCCTTTTTCCCCCTTCAAATAAGGTTATCTATTGTGCTTTTTAAGGCTGAAAATAGCTTTTGCTCTTCGGTAATCTTCTTTCCGTGGAACGAGAGGATCTAATTAACGGTAATCTTTGGTCGGTATCTTTCCTTTTAAAACATTTTGTTTGAAAATTCGCGTTCGCTTTAGTATCCAATGGTTTATCCCTCTGAAAAATTTCTCTCCCCCTTCCTTTTTTTCTTGTTTAGTTAACAGGAATAGAAGCTCCCTGACTTGAATCATTTATAAGCGTTTGAAGAAGTTTATGGATTGGGGGGAGTAATATCTGGAGGGGTAGTCTTTCTCCAGCTGCTAAATTGCTTCGGGGAAAATAGACTTCGTATTTTTCTTCTATTTGTGGAGGCTTATGGCATCATGCATGTATATTTTGATCAAGCGCATTTCCCATTTTATAGCTCAACCTATTTAATTTTTTTCCCGATAAAAGGCGAAAAAAAGGCTTCTTACATACCAGAGTTAAAGCCATTGGAGTGGCCTGATTAAATTTAAGTATTGTGGATAATTCTGTTTAGGTATGATTTTAAGGGCCCCTTGCTACACTTAAGTTTCTTTTAAGTTTTTCTCCAATTTTGCTAGAGAACCGTTGGTTTGATTTTTTTTTCTTTTTGATTTGGCTATAATTTAATTTACTTAAATACAAGACATTTTTATCTAAAAACAGAAAAAACTTCAATTTTTTAATCGTAATTTTTATGATTAAAAGAAAAAAAATCGATAAAACGAGTTTGTATTTAAATTTATAAGTGTTTAATTAAGTAAAAGCCAAAAAAATATTTTCCTAACCGCTGTCAATTTTTTGTAAATTTGGAGCAAATTCAAAAACTTAAAAAAATTACGGTTCTTAGCTTCGTTTAGTTCCGATTGTCTCCCCAAGATTCCAGAACAATCGAAAAGAAACAATGCAAAACTTCAAAGAAAAAGCGCCGCCGTTTAGTGGTATATGGACCCCTTAACCTACTGCCTTAATCACGACCTGCTGAGGTCGGGCGAGCGAAATTTGGTTTTTTGTAGACTGCATTGACGTTTTAGTGTAATCATTTTATAATATTTCGATGATCAATCGAGAATCAACTTATCCTTTCAATTCCTAAAATGTTAAAAAGGTTTTTTTTTCTCTCGTAACTGTTCCGCTCGCTGATTTTTATCGTGATTTTATACAATCGATCCTCCATCATTAATTTCAAGAAAAAAGAGGGACCCTTCTCCGGGAATCTAATAAAGACGTAATTTTTCATTTTTCCCGAAGGAAAAACCCGTCTGAAATCCGTGTTCGTTCTTGTTCGAGTTCCGCCCATATTTTCTCGTCTTTTATTACGACCGGAGAGAAAAAGACCCCCCGAAAATCTCTTTAGGAAACGGTCTCTGAGGTCAGGTGACATTTTAATTGGTCGTCCCCTAGAGGGGTTCTCCCAGAAGTTTTACCGACTTTTTAAATTACGCCGGAGTGTTTTTTTTCTCTCTATTTTGGAAAAAATTTCTTTTTTCCTCTCTTGGAATTTATTTTTTGGTTTAAAATCTTGCGGAGGAAAAATACAATAAACAAGTATAAAAGCTGCTTCACCTACGTTTACCCCAACGAGATAATAGCCTTAAAACTGGATACGAGCCTGGAATCCTCTTACATATTTTTTCACCCTTTCACAAAGGAGTGTTGAAGGGTTTGTTCCCCCTTACCAGTACCGAAAGCAGTTACCGTAGATCGTCTCTTCTTCCGGTACAATTTGGACTCGTTCCCACTAACCATCCGTTCTAAAACCTCTTTCCATCCTCTTTTGATAAAGATGTCATTTTTATAGAACGTGAGCCATTAGCGTAATTTTTAAAGCAAGATTTTACTTTAAAATCCGATAATGAGCTCGATTATTGTAGTTAAAATTTATACTTTAGCGTGTGCGTGTTCTGGTAATTAATCAGACCGCAGCGAGGTTTGCATGTAGTCGTAAACGTTACTGTCCATCACCTTCGATAATTAATGAGGCTGCTTTAACAGCGAAGCGAACTCAGCATCTGCTCCAGTTTAGCTGATATTTTCAGTTTACCCTCCCCTTTTATTTGGCAAACTTTGATTTCGCCTTTAAAAAAGTTTGATTTTAATCTTGAAATTTATGATCTATTCCTCTCTTTACTTAGCGAGTTCAAATAAAGGCTCCCTTTTATCCCAAAAATTCGTTAAAACATCTTTTTAATTAATTTTTTGGTGACTCAAAAAGAATAGCTTACTATTTTCAACTGAAACGAAATAAATAACTTCTTAAGTCGAGAAAGTTAATAGGCTTTTTTAGCCACTCAAACACTCCAGTCTTGGCTCTAATCCAAATTTAATACTTTCGCACGGATTCTCGAGTAGTCTTGCTTTACTTTCGTGAATTGCGAAGAAATAAATCTAATTCAAAGCGACTTCAATTAAAAGGAGAACATCAGGCGCTTTCGCTTTTCTAAAGGAAAAAACAATCGCAACTTTGAAATGTTTCCCAGAATACAAAATAAGACTCTAATATTTATCCCTATTTTTTTAGGATCATTTTTAGGCACTTTCTTCATTCTGCCAAAAGAAGTTTTTCTCGATCTTTTATATAAGATACACTTGTTTTACCTGATTTTAGTAGTTTTTTTTAGCCTCTTAGTGTCTAATCTCATTTTTGGAGAGAGTTAAAACGATTGCCACTAAAAATGGATTATCTAAAAGGGTTTTGGATTAAAGTAATAACCACCGATTTTCGGATGTTCCCGAAGTCTAATTTTCGTTCTCTAATTTGGTGGTTGGACGTTAGGGTTTGTCTAAATTCACCCAGGCCTAACATTATTGTCTTAAGTTAATCGACCCTTTCTCACCTATCTGTAATTACCTTATCATATAATTACACCCGAAACCTTCTCTTCAAATATTCCACAAAGGACATTAAATATGGCGAACCTTTTTTTTACCTAAAAATTCTGGTAGGGGGAAAAATCGCAATTTAAGATTTGTTGAACCGTGCAGGTGTAATTTTTCGTTTGATAAATGACTGGCCGCCCTTTTACTGCCCCTGTGTTCTGGAGATGAAAGCTCTACGGAAAAAAATTGGTAATCGATGCATGCTCGTTTCGTTCATCGCGCTTCAATGGTTTTTCAATGTTTCTTTACCTTCGCTCGGCATAAAAAAATGTTTAATTAGACTAAACCCGCACAACATATGTGCGTGGATGGTTTTTTTGTTGAATGATAAGAATCTTTTTTCTGCTTGTCAGTATCCGGGTATGTCATTTCGGATTATTGTGTATGTGAGCCAGCCTGGCTTTTATTGCTCAACACCCTACCCATTCCATACAGAAAATGAACTCTCCACTCTTTTATTCCTGACCGCATGGAAATCTGGACTATTTACTCGTTTAAAAGCCAACCTATTGTATTTCCTGATGCTTTGTAGAAAATCTATTATCGACAGCGATATCACGGATGGTATTGCGTTCAACAAATAAACTTTGATTTGAAAAGATTTTTTTTTTTTCTCTCATTAAAAAAGTACTTCATGAACTCTAATTACGTTTATGTTATCATGAAATGAAATTCCTAGGAAGAGTTCTGCCTCTTGACATTCTCATTATTAATTTCGAGTTCATATTAAGAGCAATAAACCATGTGAGACTTGATGAAATGAGTCAAAACAAGTTTTAATATTGCAACAAATATATTTTCCAACATTATTTCTTTTTTCGAGAAAGAAATTCTCCAAACTTCGTGAAAATAATATTTCTTTATAAAAATCGTCTGTCTATATGTCTGAAAAGTTTTTGGCAAGTTTAATAAACTTGTTTCTAAATTAAAGGGGAAAGTATCTCCTCCAGAAAGGCGGTGGTGTAAATTATAAGATGACACTCCCTCCAAAACAGCGATTTATCACTTCTCTAAATTGGCATATCGTGATTGAGCATTTTCGTAAGGATCGTTATCCTTGGTTTAAAAACGTAATTAACGCTTTGAATTATTTATAAAGGTATTTTCTTTCCTCAAAGAGAAGTTATTGTAACAATCCTTTTTTTGCTTCAGGGTCTTTTAAGACTTAAAAACTAGAATTTTTTGTAGTTTAGTTTGTTCTCAACAGGGATCTCATTTATTTGATATTATACTGACATCTGGAGGAAATCGGAATCCTTCCTCGCAGTTTAACATAGGACATGCCTGATCCAATCGATCACTGTTATCCGATCTTCAAAGAAACAAATTTCCTTACGAAGATAAGAAAATATTTAAAGACACAGATGTTCTGAAATTTTGTTGTATAAAATTATTGTTTAAATATTCTTTTTATTGTAATATTTTCTTAATTTTTCTTGATGCCAACTGCTATTTTTAAGCGTTTTAGAAAGAAAAATAATCCCTTATACTGGGTATTGAACCCAAAACTCTCATTTTCGTCGTGCTCTCAACAAAATTTCTCTTTAATTCTTCCGGATGATTCCCCATGGCCTTCCCCATGGATTGAAATTTCATATTAGCAATTAAAGTCAAGATATTTGAGATTAGATGAAAATATTATTAGAGCGTATGTGTGACAGGAGGGTCATTAGGCGAGTGTAGAACATAAATTGTGGTTATTCACGTTTGCGGTCTCCGAGGCAATGAGTAATGCCGAATGCATACGTGCTTCATTACCGTAAACGTAGAAACGGGTCGCGTACTCTCCTGAGATCCATTAAAGCCGAGGCTCATCCGAACTGCTTACATCGCGCTACCTGTTTCGGGGAAACTAAATTTCAAAAACTAATATTGAACCTAAATTATTCTCGATAATTTTTTTGAAGAAACGCATTTTTTTCTTATTAAAAAAGTTCCGATAATTCTAATTTATCGTATTTGCGGATTATTCTGGACCCTTTTAAGTTTTATAAATTATGTTACAACTTCTAATTGCCTTTCTGCGAACTTTCCAACGGCCTCTACGGTCTCTGAAGTGAGTAGGTTAATGTGGGTTCGCTCTTTTGATTGGTATAGCTGAGCAAAAAGGCTTCCACCTCTGAATAATACACTCCACCGGAAAGTTTTAGGTCCAAACACTTACGTTTTCGAGCGTACTTTCAGGAAGAAAAAAGTCTTCGACTTATATGGAGGAAGAAAAAAAAAAAAAAAAAAAAAAAAAGACCCGAAAAGGATACCTTAATATGATTTTAGGATAAAAATTTCCTTTACTTTCTTTTATAGTGTTAGTTTTTTTACTGGCTCAAGTTGAAAGAGCTGCGTTTTTAAAAGAAAGGAAAAATAACTGTCAATTTGACTTACAAAAGGCTTTTCAAGAAAATTTTCTTTTTTGTTATAGAAGATGTTTTCTCTTAATTTATTCTTGATCATGGAAGAACAGATTTCTTTATGTGACGGAAGAACAAATTTAGGCCAATGGCCGTTTTTTGGGGGGGGGGGGTTGCCCTGATAGAAAGGAGCCCTAAATAAGTTTCCTCTGGATAGTTTATGAGTTGGCCTGTTCGTTTATATTTATCTGCTTGGTCCCTTTTTATATTTTAAGTTTTTGATTGATCCAAACTGTCTTTTAAGAAGAAAAATAGTTCTTTTCTTCTGCTAATTTCTTATATAATCACTCACAAAATGTTTTCTCATTCTGTAACGAATTGCTGTCTGAAAAAGAAGAAAATAGGACAAGTTGAATTAACGTCAGAGGGAACGTTTAGAAGGAAGAGAAGGGGGTTGTCTCGTCCCGGTTAGCTCGGAAGAGGAACAGCCTAATGGGCTATACCGGAAGAGATGCCGACTAATGGGTAACGTCTAATTGGTTAGGGCGGAACCGCGGGGATGAGTAGTGAGATATGTGCTCACTCTCGGCCGTTGTCACGGTAACCGATGATCCTATCTCGACCCCAAAGAACTAATCCGAACGATTAATTTTTTTTTCAACCCCATCCCATCCCAGAATTCTTTACGCGTTTTCAAACTTGGTCAAGTTTAGAAGGGTAAAATCCTTCTGGGTTAACCGCATACACGTTTTTGTTTAATTAAACTTTGCTTCATAATTACGAGGATCTTCTTTCATCGATCCGACTATAAATCCCCTTAATCGCTTCTCATCCCAGCCTGTACTAATTTTCCACCACTTCCTTTCTTTTAATTACTGTTTTTTCAAGATTCCTTTTTTTTCCTCCTAAAAAAACAAAATTCCCAACTAATTTGTTGTAAAGAATAAAGTACAAAATAAATAATCTTAACTGCAATCTGAGCTATTATGATAGGCTTTAAAAACCAAATAAATCAAGAGATTTGATAAAGTTCCCATAAAATCGGTCAGGATAAAAAAAAAAGGGAGGGAAAAAGAGAGCACCGAAGGAATTAAGCCCTATTAATATTAGAGAAAGGTAGATTTCTTAAAAAACTATTTTAATTTTTCCAAATATGTAGATGCAGATTTTTTTTAAGTCTTAAAATTTAATCCTTGAGTTATTTCCATGTTTTGAAACGAAAATAGCTCTTTTGCGTTTTTTAGAACTGGAAACAGACGGTCTTTTATACTTTTTCTTTAGTTACGATCTTCTTTTATGTTACCCTTGTTATAGCGGATAAGATTCAACGTGGCGTGAGTTTTCCCAACATGCAAATTTCATGCAAATCCTTTCATTTTTCCTTCGCCAAAAGATATTGGATACTTTTTATGTGTTTTTTCCTCAAATTTTAATTATGAAAATAATGGCGTCTTGTGTGTGGATATTTCGTGATGACAACGATTAAAGAGCCTTTCTCGAGTACATATTGTTTCGCTAGGGCTTTGTCAGGCTCATCAACTCTTACAAATCCCCCCTGGAGGGAACAGCCTTGTATTTATCAAACCTTAATCCTACCCGCGATAAGACAAAATGGTATGAAGGCCCTTTTTCCTAGAGTACTAATACAAACTCGACATTAATCTTGTACTAGGTTGACAACTCTTCAAAAACTTACGGGACTTGAAACAAAAAGCCCTAAAAGTGTTTTGTAATAAAAAAAAAAGATGAAAACTCATTTTGAAATATTAAATTAGCGTAATAAACGTAGAAATCTCTTCTCAATTTCTGAGATAGACGCCCCAATTTCTTGGAAGGAGTTGAAAAATTAACAAAGGGATTTAATCTAATAAACCGCTCTGATGGAGTTGTTTGGTGAGAATTGAGTGGTTTCATATCTCAAAAGGAAAATACGTTTTTTCATACGAGAGTGACTTCTTTTGTAAATTTTTTACGAGTTCTAGGACGGTGTTTTCATCTATATTTGATTAAATTGCCTCTCACAAAAAGTGATATTTGTTAAAATATTTTTCTTTTTATGTTGAGGCTTTACTAACTCAACATTAGAATGCACTCCCTATAAGCCGACACGTTAAGTGGTATTACGATGACGGAAAAGGGGAGGAGGTGGATGTTCCACCATTTTGAATCCATTTAGAGTCTCTTCCAGGGAGATTTCATTACCAATTAACTTAGAATGGTTGTTTGCGAGTCCTAAGGATTAGAGGCTGGATATGCCGAGAACTTATAGGCTTTCGGTGAACATCTTGAGTGGATACGATATTCGAAAATGTCTCCGTCCAATTCAATTTTGCTAATCACCCTTCAAGATTGATGCCATTTTATAAAGACTTCCTTTTGAATATCTTTTTTTCTGAGCTTTCCTCAAAGTGGCCCCTTTCAAAGCTCCTAAAGGATGGAGGAAGAAAAGCTCAATACATCCTTAAACACGTGGAAGAGGCTGAGGCATTTCCATCTCATCATAGAGGGTGATAAAGGGCCACTATTGGGGAATAAAAATGATGGACGCTTCCAAAGGAATTACTAATATCCTCCTCTCTCTCACCCGGCTTATATTCAATTCCCAAGGCAATTTCCACCACTGCAGCAATATTTCCGACCGCCCCGAAAAAACATGTATACAAAATAAAACTTTTTTTTATTGAACAAAACGGTTCAACAAGTCTAAATATATTTTTTATTGGTAAATAAGAAATTGCTTATTTGCGATAAGAATGGGTGAAAAGTTTCTGGTAAAGTTTTCCGAGTCGTTAGACACTCCCAGGCTTATAATTGCGCCAAGTGTTATCAACTTTCCTTCACGCTTGCTTTAATATAGACTGTTTTCTTTATAGAACCTCTTTCCGTAATTAGTTATAAGAAACAGAAGTCCCCAGTATTTTAATAAAGGCTTAGTATTCTTCACATTCGTTGATAAGTGACTTTCCAAGTTGGCGTTTTCGAATTTCCTTAAGCTGGGGTATAAAACGTAACCTATAACTCAAAGCTAGGCATTTTTTTCTCCTTTTTTGAAGCACATTGCTGGAATACGTGACTCCATTACGCTTCTACCTCTTATGTGCTTAGAGGACGTGAGTTTCTTCTGCAGCTGTACCCTGTTTATGACGAGCACTCATCGAAGAGGTTCGATTTAAATCCAAAAGGGTTTATTTTTAAAGAAAGAGGGAAGAGAATAAAAAAGTTTCCAGGGCTTGGGTGTGAGAATTGAAGGGTCACCTCATAGATCAACCAGGGTTTATCTAAGGGACATTTGTCCTGGGGAACCGTAAGGTGGTCCCCTCCACCAAACCGGCCGTGAACCATCCACTATCCCTCTCGCTTATCACTTCTCCGCTTCCTCAAAAGACACTCCGTTTTTTTTTCTCTCTCCCTTCAACCCCCGAACAACCGACCCAGAAGAGAAAATGGAGCAAAACAGTGGATAAATTGCGAAAAGGGTAAAGATAAAAAGACCTCTTATTATTAACGGTTAAAACTCCATCAGATTCTATCCTGTAAATTGAAAATGAAAAAATTTCAATCAACATTGATAAAATAGTTCTGCAACTGGCAGCCAATTCTGTTTCAAATTAATACTTAAGTGTTTTTAATTCCCAATTATAGCATGCGAAAGAGCTTAAAAGACTACCATAATATCTTAAAAGTGTGGGGTGTCTTTAATTTTAAGACCGATCGGCTTAAAATTTTCTGCCTTTGCTCATATTGTACCAGAGAGGACCTGTATAAAATTTTGCTTCAATGATATACAGGGTGCTAAAATCCAGACACCTGAAAACCAGTGTTACCACTCGTCCAAATCTGCGGGGTTTTGCTTTTTGGGGCGGAGATTATTGTCATAGCATAAAAATAAGTTCCATTGGATATTTTGATTTAATTTGAAAGGGCATAGCGCTTATTAAGTTTTGATGCTCATCCCGTATAACCGCAGCGAAGTACGGAATTACGTTAATTGACAGACTTCGCCAATTAGGGAGCTAGTTTTTCACCTCTGAAAAAAGCTCTTTTTGACAAATATTTTTTAATAATATAAGAATTTTCATAATTCAGAATGTTTAAAATTCTTTTATTTTCCCTTTTAAAGATTTGTCCTTAGGAAAAAAATGTGATGAATGTTATTGATTTCTGCTCCTATTTGATGGAAGGTTCTAAAACACTAAAGTCAAGTGTGCATTCCTTTTTTTTTCCAGCGATAGAAAGGTTTTTTACTGTTAAAAATGGGGTCATTATCGAGAAGTAGAATTGAAATGGTGTGTAGGAGCGTCCCGGGGGGTTGCTGAGGGATGGAGGGGTTGAAGGGACAGATGGAAATTCCAGAACAAAGGCTTTGCCCGGATTCCGATGTCGGCTTTGCAAGCTATTGTTGTGATGAACCTCCTCTTCTTTTATATCCCCCCCGTGCACCTCGTACGTTTTATTGAAATGGAATTGAAAGTACCCCATATTTCCAAGCATTTTATCTTCATTACTCTTTTGATGTGCAGTAGAATACTTTGTATTTTTAAAAATCAAATTTAACACGTTTTAAATTAAAAACTGTTATCTTCGATGTGACCAATTTTCAGATGAAACCTCTATTATTCAGAGAGCAATTAAAAACTGCGAAAAGGGGCGGAAATATGAAACAACCTTTAATAAATGAAAGTGCTTAATGTTGATAAAAAATTTAGAAACAAAGCTCCCCTTTACAGCTAAAAAAATGATTAATTCCCCGGGTTCAAATAAATTGAGGAACAACGAGTTTTTATTTGTTTAGCAAAAAAATTAACATATCGGTGCATTTTTTAATTATCCTCGCTACCAACTTTTTAAATGCTTTTATTAAATAAAAGGGTTGGAAAACAAGAAAACGGACATAACCTTACTTTTAGTCCGATGAAAAACTTTCTAATTATACTCAAAAGCAACCTGACGTAAAACAAGTTAATTCGATTAAAAGGCTAAGAAAGTAGCCTAAAAAGGTTTCATCATGTCGCTCAGAGTTTATGAATTTTTTTTAACTAAAAACAAAATTGGCAAAAAGTTGCGTATGCAGTTGAAAAGTTATGAAGCTTAGTAAACATTGCTATCTGTTGATATTTTAGAAGTCGGGTTTTATAAAACAAACAGAAAACTCATCCTCCCTCATGATCTCACATAAAAGCACTGTTATTTATGTAAGTACAGACATGATTTCTTTTTGGTCGTCCGCTTGTTGTATTTTTGGGGTTTTTAATAATGGTTGACTTTTCGGACGTATATAAATTCTTTTTATTGCGACTAGTGACTAGTTTCGAGTCTTGACGACTCCTCTTCGTAAGTACAGACCAATATCTTTTTGTAGATATAATTTTTGAAAAACGGGTGTAGGAAACTATTCTTTTTTAAAAAATCCTATCAGCTTTAAGGAACTTGAAAAGATTGGGTTTAGCCTCCCTTAAGAAGCTTTACCTGAAAAGATTAAGTTGTTGACAAATTGGATTACTCTTGGATTGGTCTAGATACGTGTGGGTTCTTCTTTCGATTGGACACCCCTAAAACCCAAATTTCTAATCATTTATTGATCAGGGTAAAATAATTTAATGGAAAAAAAAAATTGTCGGATCAAAAAGTCGGGTTTTTTATGTTGGAGAAACGTTTTCTCATGTAGCAAAGTAAATCTTGGTCTGGGCATTGGGTACAGGCCACTTATCCATCAATGTCTTTCTCGCTAGATGGATAGACCTGTGGAGGAAAACAGAAGGCGTGCTTAAGAAACTCGTAAACGTTTATACTTGGATATTATAACCTCTTGAAATAAGATGTCAATTTTCTTTGACGCAAATTGGTTTTATACTTATTGGCTTTCTAGTTCGGTGCATTCTGAAATTACATTTTTTTTTAAAACTGAACATTCAAAGGTAAAAAATTTTTAATCAATTTTTTATTCATAGTATAAACAAGTTTTGATTTTATAGACTTTTTTATTTGTTCGTCACTATCGTAAAAAAGGGACCTAACTTTTCGCGATTTGTTTTGTTCCAATAACACGGGGATCCTTGTTTGTAAGCCGTGTTTCTGAGGGAAGGGGAATGGGGGAGGTATTGGATCCTCGTCGCCCGACGTTTGAATTCCCACAGGAGCGAGAAACCCGCAGATCCTTCTCCCCGGGCCGGTCGAGCAATACAAACTAGAAATGGGTTAAGTTTACCTGAATCGGCTATAACTCCGGCATCTCGGCGAAACTGTTTGACCCCCAACTCCCGACCGCCTCATTCCAAACACTAATTTACCGGAGGTTCGGTCGCGGGAGTTATTTGTACGATCCAAAGCACCAAAACCCCAATCTGTTTTATAAAATCACTCCTTTTTCGTATTTTGAAACTTCTTTTTTTTAATTATATTGCTTCCATACGTTACTTTTTTTTGTAAAAAAAAGACAAACTTATAATTAACTCAAACTTCGCACTAATTAATGATGCCACTTAAAAATTTTTTTTCACGTAGACCTTAATTAAAACAAAGAATAATGAAGGCATATTTTGATAAGAGATAATTTATTTTTTAATTTAATAAGAACTAGAATGCCTAGGGGATTATGCCAAATCGAGTGAACTATACCAACACTAATAAATTGATTCAAACGGCTCATACATAATCATGGGGATTCTCAAGGGATCTAATCTGAAATCCTTTTAACGGTCTTAGTTATAACGTTTGAAATGTTGATGTCCCGTTTATATTTTAGGCTCATTGTTCCTTTATAGAAACCCCGTTAAATTGGAAGTTTTTTTATTCTGATAAAAAATGACATTTTTTTTCTAAACGGATGAAATTTCACGCCATCATCGTTTGGAAGTGGAGGTTGAAAATGAGATGGGGTTTCCTTGATAATTCCGGTCGGAGGGAGGTGAAGTGATATACAGTGGTGAACGGGGTAGGAGGTGCCGGTCTGGGGGATCGCACGCCGTAATACGTGAGCCGTGGGGTGGGAGCTTAGCGTGGAATTTTATACGGGCGATGATGATAAGTGGTTTTGGAAGAAACGGTGTGAACATTTGGCCCAAACAGGGCGAAAATATTTTTTAGATGCAAAACCTACTATTCTAATTTTCAAAAATGGACCACGTCCAAAATTCAAAGCACAACTGCCTTTAAACTTTTTGATACTAAGAATCTTCCAATTATTTAAACTTTTTTTTCCCTCATTCTCCTATTATGGTTCTAGCTGGTCAAATTTTGCAGGGGTTCTTATGAAGTAAATAATCGCCGAGGCCTAATTGCTCTTGGAAGCGTTCCCGTGAAAATCACTCTTGCTTTAACGACGGCGAACGTGTGATAAGTGTTCAGAACTTTTAATTAAACACCACTCTCTGTTTTATCTACGAGGTTTCCTCTCATTTGTGTAAATTAATCATTCGTCCCACTCATAAATAGTCTCAGAGTGAAAAAAAATCGGAGGGACAAATAAACTCACCCTTTTTAAAAGATTTTGTTCATTTTATGGGGCTTACAATGGAGTTTCTCGGAATACGGTTTTTTAAAATAAAAGTTGGTGAAATGTCAGTGTTTAAAAAGCGGGAATCAAATTGATGTCAACTTTGGATGCTGTGGTTTGGCAATAATGTCGTATGTTAACCCTTTTCCTCTCCACCCCTTCTTCACCGCGTTTCGCGTTTCTTGCGGGGTGGAGTCTGGGGGTGGCGTCCCGCTCCCGCCTCTCCCGACTCCAGTCCGGACGGGGCTTCCCAACAAGTCGCATCTGCGTGGATAATTTTGTTTATCGGAGTAATAAAATAATTAAAATTTTTCGGTCTTCGACCGTTCATTTAGTGACGCCGTAATGCCTTCAGAGAAACCGCCATCATAGATACACGAATGTTCCTGGCAGTGTTCATTTGTGGTAAGCATCCTGCTCTTTTCTCAGTGAAGTGAAGTGAAGTGAAAAAGTGATTTTCCATCAGAATTTTTCTCCCTTTAATTTTAATAACGTGATAAATTATTCACGAGAAATAAAATACGATTTTTACTACCCCTCCAAAAAAAACCTAATTTATCGACATGTTTTTGACCTCTAATGGACTATAAATTTTTCTTTAATATATCTTTTAAGACCATTGTACTGAGTCTATTGTTATACCCCATAAATAATCCAGCATTAGCCTAATATTTTATTCTTAATTTTTCAATTTTGCATATTGAATTTTTAAAAAAAACCTATAATTGACGTGCGGATTTTTTATGTAAAATATTCTTAAAAGTGCGTAATCTGGATTCAATTTGAGTTTGGAGTTTATGGGAAACTTGAAGTTACATGACTTATTCCTCGAAACATCTTAACTTCGGTGAACAATTTCTGTATAGATTGATTCAAACTTGGTCTTCTAAAAAGCACTTTTCCGATATTTCGAATAAATAAAAGCGAGAAGAAAAGTAGAGAGACGTGTATATAAATTCCCAATTACGCGCAACGATTTCTATCCTGGAACCCGTCCCAGAAATATTCCCAGAATTCTACATATTGCGAGCTCAGCATCCTTTTGAATATTCTCCCTTATTTATTTTACTTCCCTAAACAGATTCTGAATGCGGGGTTAAAAAAATGATTTATATCCTATATTTAGAAGTTAACAAGCTGTAAAATTATGCAAAAGGTTTAAATATGATTATTTATTGTTCTAATGGCGGTGGATTTTCTCTAAGCCTGCATGTAATAGCGATTTAGAATTTTACATTGTTTAATACAATTTAAATAAGTTTAAAAGAAAAACGAAAAGAAATGTTAATAATATGCAGCTCTTTCTAAACTTGTTTTTTTTGTCCCTCGAAATTAATTTAGCTGAATATAAATTGCTATTGTTTTCTTTTTTACCCTATTTTCTTGTGTGTGGCTTTTTAAGACTATAAAATGCGAAGGTTTCCGTAATTCAAAAACGCTCCGTGACTAGAAAACGCTTTTTCCTCCGGGACGATTTTCTCGCACCTTCATGCCACCGTATCTGATAAGTTTAACGGTGAATTAATTCTGGGAAAGAAAAAAAAAAGGTAGGGAAAGAGGTAGATTCATGGGACAACGTTTAGTTGAGGCGCCGCACGTTTCCGAGATCTCGTAAAAATTCAAACGACCCTCTCTTCTCGAGCCTAACTTTTCACTTTTTTCTTGAAATAAATTCTAAAACTTTTATTGCACTAAATTCATTTTC
>JACGAQ010002364.1:0-42414 GCA_014119065.1 Orius insidiosus
TTGAAAGGACCCGGATTTCATCAAGTTTGACTCGGAGCTGCGTTTTCTCCTGGACCATGTCGGCCTTTTTGGGTAACTTTTGGGACATTGGAAGGGACTTTCAAGAAAGGAGAGTGATCTTCCCTTTGATCTAAACTTTCATGATTGGCTACAGAGGCAAGAAGTACTTATTCTAGATTTGCCCTTAACGAGCCTTTCAGATGACGTTTTAGGCTATTTTCGCTTAATTTTTCATCCACACAAAAAAGTCATCACTCAAGTGTTTTAGATAATGATTAATTTTAAAACGAAAGAAAAACGTGTTTTAGTGAATACGGAAAGGTTTATTGCGGTGTATTTCGATCTCGAATTTTATCAGAGAGTGTAACGCAATTAGAGGAGGGACAAAGCTCCTTAGAGAGTGAAACCGCATCTTACCTTAAGGCTTTACGCCAACCGGATCGTTTCTATATTGATTCTTGGACGTTTTATTGTACTTTTCACCCTTGGAAGGTACGTGACCGAAATATAACCCGGTAATATAAAGTAGCAAAAGTTGTTTTTATTTTAAGTTTATCGTGTTTCCCTTGTAACCTTACGTGGTTTTTCAGAAAGACTTGAATTCCTTTCAAAATAAATATCAAGATAAAATAAAAATGAAACTTAGCTAGGCTTTTACTATTTTTGAGACTTTTGACAGTGGGCTATTCATCAAATTGTGCATAAAAACTATTTCTTAACCCATTGTCAAGATGCTTACCTGGCATTCGGCCTTCGTGCAGGAGGAAAGACGGCGAATTTTTGAGAAAGAAACTCGGAGCTCGAAATAAAGGAATTTCCTTTCTATCAAGCTAAACCAACTGCGCAAAAACCTATGTTTTGTAATGTATTTTTCTTCTGAAGGCCAACTCCCTTGCTCCAAGCCCTTCCCCACGCAAAGCCCTACTGCCGGGCTTTTACGCAACTAAGGAGATCCCAAATTTCCCAAGCCCGAAAAATATAATCCTTACAATACCTACTTTAAAAATAGTCAATTTTAATTTTGTGTAGCTTCTCTCAAGGAAGTTCACTCTCGTCCAGGAAGAGAAATTACAAGATAGTCTTGCGACATACGTTTGAACGTCAAGTAGACCAAGATTTATATGCCGTGTACTGCCCGCATCATTATTCATACTTAGCAACGACCGTTTTTATCAACATCCTTAACTCAACTGAGTTTCATTTTCATATAAAGGCTCAGAATTTTTTTTTATCATTATTATTATTTGTTTAATTCAAAATTGGTTTCTGAAACGAGCAAATTAGGGTTAAGCCAGAGAAGCAATAGTAGGCATAAAAAGGAAACGGACGTTTCTTTGAAGTCTTGATGAACTTTTCACACCAACAAAAACGGAGATAAAATTACTGGCCGGGAAAGCTTTGAAAGTCCGTTTTTTGGTATCACCCACATACTCACCCCATTTTATTTGGGCGGGAAATGAGGGGGGAGAGGAAAAAAAAAGGACTTAAATGGAATGTTTGAGGTGTTCTGCAAAAATTTGGACGGACAGCGATGAAGAAAAATTCAACAAGTTTGAAAATGAACCTAGTGTGGACTCCGATTGAAAATTTCAAAGTGGATGCTTCGAACTTGCGGAAAACGTGGCGCATTTTTCCTTCATTTTTCCTCAGTACCGGTATTACCCCCAACACAGAAAAGGGTGTTCCAATCGCTGTTTCAAACTCCTGGAGCATGCGCAGAAGGACTAGGACGTCAACTTTGACGTCTTTCAAATCGTTTGCAACAAATCTGAAGTCATCAGACGTCTTTGACATGCAAATCATTCTGCGCAGCTCCAGGAGTTCAAAATCTTTACAGTGTTTGGATAATTTTCCATAGTGTATCGTTCATCAGAGGACATCAGAGTCGCCTTCCCACTTCAATATCCCAGTTGTAAAAAAATAAAAATGATAAAAACCTTGATGACAAAAGAACACCATGCAATCCGAACTCCTGCCCGGAAGGCTCTACAAATTCGCTACTTCTTTCACTCTTTTTACATCCGCCCATTTCTATGATGTATTTTAAAGTTTGAAAAGAGAAAAAGAAATTAATAATTCGGGGATTAGTAGAGTGAACGGGTTTGAGAAAGCGTATCAAGTTAAAGGAATTTCTTTTTTTTAAGAAATCAGTTTGGGCCCCAAAAGTTTTCTCCCGCCTCCCGCGAAGAATATGAGGGAATCGACGATCCTCACCAATTGTTTCTGAGAACCCTCATCGCTTCTCCCTTTCATTTATATGCTAATGGAACAGATGCGGTTGAGCCTTCAGGTTTATGCCTCGAGTATAAAAGAGCCACCCAGACATAAAAAGGTGAGTTTTTTTTCTTCGTCTTTCAGACTGGAAGGAAAATAAAACGAAGAAAAGCTCGTCCTTTTAAAACGAATCCCTTGGATTTTGATCGACCCTTCAAAGAAAATTAAAAATAATTATTTATCTAGCAGAACTTTTTTAAAAAAAAATGCTTGAATAACTTCATACCCACGCCTCGGATAGTGAAATAGTTGAAAGGGACAAGTGCATAGTTGAGGGCCTTTTCCGCGTACCTCTCATATTACGAACGCCTCACTAGTTCTTACACGAAAATATGTCCATAATTTGAATAAAAAATTTTCTCCACAAAAACGACACCGAATTTTTTCCTCCCCCGATTGCAAAACTCCCAAGTTTTTCAGGTTTGAATATTCTTCCCTTGTTTTTCGATCGAATAACAAATTTCCCCTCTTTTACCATATTCGGAATAAAAGATGGCCGGTATTTTTTTTCATCCTCCCGTCCGTTCGCCATATCCATATATCACCCTCCTATCATTCTTGCATTTGTATTCTGCACGATGAGAAGGTATTTGTGTCTGTCTAAACCAGAGATGAGACGGACGTCTTTAATCAAAATCTGAGACAAAACGAAGGAAAAACTAAATATAATTTTTTTTTGTTGGCTAGATTGTAAATTCTGGTCTACCAACTACCGCAAAAAAAGACGACGTATCTCCGCCATTTTAGAATTTCGAATACATCAGAAGACTATGGACTCTCGCCACTGGTAAACCTGTGAAAACAATTGTCTCACTTGATCCTATTTTTTTTCGGGTTAATTGAACTAGAGATCATTTTAAGGGTGAGGGGTAACGATTTTTTTTGTCCCTAGGTACATCGCGTGAAAAAATATACTTTAAGATTCATGAAGGAGAAGCTCATTTTCCTAGAAACTTGTTAAAAATGCATTTATCTGCGGTGACAGAGGAGCCCTCCGAGAAAAAAGCCACCTTTGAATAATAACGTTTCCCATTTAACACGTCCGGCTTTCCGTCAAAAAAAAGTTTCAATCTTGTTACCCCCGGTTTTTCTTTTCGTTAAGTATTCAAAACAATTAACATTTTTAATTTGAACACTTCTAATTTCTTCTAATTCATTTACATTTCTTCAATATAAATCGCATTAATAAGAACAATAAAGCATAATTTTTTTCAAAAAAGAAAATTTAAAAAAAGACATTATCTTATTAAAACAATGTTCCCTTTTGTAAAAGGTCCTATTAAGAAATGCTTTTATTAAAAATCTAATTTATGAACGAATTTCGCTTGGCTGAGATTAATCTGAGATGAGAGAAAAGAGGAAACTATCCAATTTACTTCGCCAAAGGAAGAAAGAGGTGGGAAAGAGAATTTCTCATGGAGGACAATGTTTTTAACAAAGATTTGTACGCTCTTGTATCTTTTTTTTCTCTCTTTCTTATGAATATTTGAGTAGCCTCCTTGAAGCGTTCTTGCGGTCTCGGTTTTTATGCAATCTACCTGTTGGAAAAAGTTCTCTTCAGGCGAGCTTTCCCGCCGCTTTTCTATCTTACACTCTAACTACATTCATAATGGATCACTTTTCCCGGAGTCCTTTTTCTGTTAGAGGTGTAACGTATGTACAAATACTTTCTAGGTTATGGTCTAGTACTCTAGTGTATCTGCTGTTTTTGAAAATTTCCCAGGGGAGGGGACGAATGATTCATGCGATTATCTGTCATCATGAAAATTGAGGTTTTCATTAAATTTAACGTCCTCAAGAATTTTATTAATGAAATTTAATAATATTCAGTTCATTAACTTCCTCCAAGATTGTGCTCTGTGGAAGGGTCTTTGGTAAAGGGTCTTTCAGGCCCCGTTTTGAGTGCCGGCCATCCCTTTCCAGCCTTTCCGGGCAACCTTCATTCGATTTTCACCAAAGGCTATCATTTTGACCCTAACTAAGATTGTCCGAAAAAATTCCAGAACATGTCTTTTTAAAACATGTCGTTTTTAAAATTTCAAAAAATTCTCAAGATGTCTTTAGATGCTAATCAGCTTACAAAAAAATTGAGCTCTGTGGGATCATTAGTTCTCGAGATACTGAGGTTTTTCTAATAAAGGATAAAACCGTTTTTCTCGAAAACCTTTCGGTTTTTTGATCTGAAATTTATGTCAGTTCTTATTCACACAGAAAGGTATCTTCTACAGTTTTTCAGCCAAATCGGAGTAAGGGCCAAATTGCTCCCCTTATCGCGCTATAGCCTGTCAAAAAATATCAAAGATGCGTTTTTAAATGCTTTACAATTGAGCTCGGTGGGATCATTAGTTCTAGAGATATTTAGGTTTTTCTAAAAAATGATAAGCCCGTATTTCTCGAATTTAAAACGGGATATGTCTCAACGTGTTTCCGGCCTGCCGGCCGTATTATTTTTTCCGGAGCACATCACGGCCACAATTTTCAACGGTTTTCTCCAAATTTTTCAAAATCTTCTTAAATTGCTGTAAAAAATATTTCGAGAGGAATTTTTGAATTTCGAAAAAATGGCGGAATGTCTGCTTAAATTGCTCCGTTGGTCCGTTTTTCGTCTTAACGGTATGTGAGTTCAGAGAAAACAATTAAACAGAACTAAGTTGAAACATATTTCCACATGTCTCGAATTTATATGGGTCTAGTCGAGAAATGTCTACGGATTTGTTACTTAATACTACTTGAATAATTATACTAACCATCAACGTTCATCGCCTTTGCAGAACTGTATCACACCTTGCGGAATTCTATCTTATTTGTTCCTTATAACGTTTTATTTCATCCATGCCAAAAGGTTAGATGAAAACAATCCTATTCAAATTCGCACAACAATCGCCTTTGATGGCTTAAAAAAATAAAATAAACCTTTCTTTGTCCCCATTATATTTTTTTAGTCGGCTCTAGACCCTTTTTTTTCCCACTCCGTAGGCGTCTTTCTGCCGGACGTCGAAAACCACTTCCTGCCGGCCTCCTGTGTGAAAATATGTTTGAAAAGAATGAAGGAAGGATGAAGAGGGTTAGGAAAAGACGAAGGGGGAAAAAAAAGAAAACTGGACAATACTACGACTATTTTTTTCCCTTCCTTCTCTCCATTATCAATCATTCCTACTTCAAACTTAGTGGTCTCAAATATTGAAGAAGGTGAATAGAGTCCTTTTTAACACTAGACTGAACATTGATAATAAAAATGATGTGTTTTTTATGCTTTTAAATTATTTAAAACGGATTAAACTCTTAATACGCGGATAATGGATTGCTATTGCTTGAAAATTAACGTTGACAGCTTGGCGTAAATTCCGAGCTGACCAATTGGGGACGGTATTTAACTAATGCTTCAAATCGGGGGAGCTTTTTCGAGGGGTTTCCATGCTCTATTATCCTCCCCGCCTCTTCAATTTGTTATCCGGCGTTTCAGTTCGCCATTTTTTTTCTCCATCTCTCTTTCTCCTTCTTTTTTTAACTCTTCTCATTTTAATAGCACCTCGTGAAAAGCTTAAAGGGAACGACCGGGAGGGGGGAAGGGGTTTAATGAAAAGAAAATTATGCATTGTCATGTCTCATCTTTCTCACATTTTTCCTTCCCCTCGATCCTTCACTAAAAAGGGAAGTTCAAATTATTTTCATAAAATTTATTCGTTCTAAAATAGGCCAAAGGGGCCCATCCTTCTTACTTTTTTCCGCCTCTCTCAAAGGAATTAATTTTAAAAAGGATATATTCAAAATGTACTAATTTTTCGTTTTCACAGGGAGAAAAATATAGTGGGAGATGCTTAAAATTTGATTCTGTATGATTTACAGTGCACTATTTTGATTTTATACAGTCAAATCAAGTCCTCTCTTTAACAGATAACTAAATAAGAAGGATTCCGCGAAAATTGATAAAAAAGTTTGAAGGGCTTCCAACGAAAACTTCCTTAAAGAGAAGGAACAATATAGGAGGGGGAAGTGTTAAGGAGGGGAAGTATAACGAAGGGGAAGTATTTTGAATTTTGAATTTTTTTTTTTACGAAAAAAGGTTTTTTTTTTCAAAACATTTTCCGGAGTTATGTTTCCTTTTTCTTCTCAAAAACTTTTTGACCTTTTTTTTTCAAGGAAATTTGTCAACAAAATTATCTAGGTAGAAATATTAGGACCTTTTGCCCAAGGGATATCTCTGCAAGTGGCGGAAGTATGAAATTTCTCCCTACTAAAAAAAAATTCTTTTTCACACCGAAAATTCGTAAAACAGTTGAGGAGTATTTGCTGAAAATATTAACCAACGGTTCGGCCGCAGGGAATTTTTTTAAATTTCAAACTGATATGTATACGCCATTTTTTCGAAATTCAAAAATCGCTCTCGTTACAATCTTGTTTTACTATTTAGGAAGATAAGACTAATAACATCTCTTGGTGAAAGTTAATTAACTAAAAAATGTAATTTTTTATGTTTTAAAAAGTCTCCTATATGATGAGAAAGAGAGTAGAAAAAAGTTAAGCCCCCATTCAACCTACGACCTTAGGGTTTCTAGCACACTTACCTTACCGATGATAATTTATTATACCCAAAAATATCATTTTTAATGTAAAAATCAAACTTTGCGGAATTCACACCCAATTAAAATTAAAGAATTTGTATGTAATTATTTATTTTTACTTATTATGTAGGTATTTACTTAATTTATTCGGCACGACGTTCTCCCTTCTTTTTTTCTTTCCTCCTTTTGCTGAAACTGTTTGAACTAAACTATCCACCTCAGAGAATAAGTCCAACCCACTCACCTGCCTCTCATAAATATCAAACTTCCCATTCTTCAAATATTTACTTGCTAGAGTAGGTAATCACTTTAGACGGTAAGACCCCGTCTTCATTATTCAAGGAAACTTTCAATTTTTTTCTTTACCAACCCCACTCAACGTAAATTTCTGAATAATCTTTTTTGATTTTAAATACCTAACTTTGATTTTAAAGAATAAATAAAACTTCACTTTTTATTAAATATTTTGATTAAAATGATCTCTCTACAAAATAATCAGAAAAACGTTTTCTTTCATCCTAAGTTTATTTTTAAAAAATCTTATTAGTCCCCGTGGTTTATTAAAAAAAAAATTAATCTTTTAAATGGATACCTACATCATAAATTAATTAATTGATTTAAATGCAATCATCGAGTAAAAGTTTAATTTGCTGTTTACTTCCGAACCTAGGGCAACAATTTTTAAAATGAGAAGTTTCGAAAGATGTTTTGTTCAATTTTTTCGGGAATCCCTGAAAAAGATAAAGTAATTAGTTTTTAATTATCATAGGCGTCAATCGGGGGGGATTCGGGGGACGCGTCCCCCCCATCATTTAGAGCCGTCCCCTAGGTCCCCCCAATAATTTCCATCTAAATTTAAATTTTTTTATGTTATATTACTTAAAAATTCTAAAAAAAAAAAAAAAAAAAATTCTAAAATTAAAATAAGTTTTTAAAAAAACTTCTAACTAAAAATTAAAACTAAAATATATTATGGTAAATTTTGTGCACCCTAAAGGGATATTTATGGCTTTATTCTGTTGGTACTGCCTGCTTTGCAATGTGATAAGTCGCTACCGCCAACCTTGCATTGTAACAGTCTCAACGAAAACATAACTTTCATTTTACAAAATATGCTTCACCGTGATTCCGTTTTGTCGGCTAATGTCAAGTTGAACAGTAATTTAGTTAATGTTAAAATAAACCAAATATTTGGATAAACTGACTTCTCTGAATAAATGTAAGTATTTTACGAACTATGAAATATAAAAACATTAAACAGTAGAATATTTTTGACTCCCGATAATGAGTGAGTACGTATTTATAAACTATTATAATTGTACTTATCTATTATTTTGTTTCGATTGATCTTAATGTTATTCTTAGTTGGTAGTTATGTCCAATGAGGTGAGAAGGATCGCTTGGAAGAAAGGTTGAGCACATTAAAATGTAGATATTTTGTAAATTTAAATTAGGAATATTGTATATATTTCTTGTACATAATATGTAGGTGCTATTATTTGAATACTTTTCATTCTTATTAGAAGTATGAGTATCCATTCTAGTCATGACCTTAGTCATATTTCTTTTTTTTTTAACTTGTAAATTGTGATTTTTAAGCAACTTCACACTCCAGATTTTTTACACTGTTGTTTAAATGGGCTTTTACATAGATTTTTTTACCAAAACGTACTCATAATTCATTTAGTTTGAATTTTTATCAAAATGGAACGTTTTTTGGTTAAATTAAATCCTAACACCACCGAGTCTCAGACTGTGTCGAAAGAAAAAGACAAAGATTTATCTTCTACCGACGAAAATGCTCTAGAAAAAAACGAAAATTTTAAAGTAAATGAATCCCCCAAAGTTGATGAGGCTCTAAAACCACCTCCAACTATCTGTGCCATTAATCCAGATCAATTCCGAAAACTTCCGACAGACTTTCCCGAACAAGTCCTTGGTAAAAGAACGCTGAAATTTCAGATAAAATGGTTTGAAGATTACAAATGGCTTCATTATGAACCTGGAATTAAGGGCATTTTATGTTTTTATTGTATGACGTACCTTCGAAATAACCCTGAAAAAACTTTGTGCACGAAAATGGACGATTCCTTCGCCTCTTCTGGTTTCAAAAATTGGAAAAAAGCTCTTGAAAAATTCAAATCCCATGCTACAAGTAAATCTCATATACATGCGATATCAACATTTTCGAAAAATTTTAAAGATGTTCGGTCACAATTGTGTGCGAAAGCTGCCAACGAAAAAACTGTTGCCAGTAAAAATCTTATTGCAATTGTTGAATCCATAAAATATTTGGCAAGGCAAGGACTCGCATTGCGAGGTCATACGAATGACACGGGAAACTTTTTTGAAATTTTAAAATTAAGATCAATCGATTTGCCTCATTTGAAGAAGTGGATTTCGAAAGGAGTTGAAAAGACTAAGTTTTTGTCCCCTGCTGCTCAAAATGAAATTTTGGAAATAACAGCTCATTTAATTGTTCATAACATTTGTCATCAAATTAAAAACAGCTCTCTTCCAATTTTTTCTTTAATTTGCGATGGAACAAGAGATATTTCAGGAAAAGAGCAACTGAGCATCTGTTTCAGATGGGTTGATGAAGCCCTATTTCCGATTGAGAGTTTCGTTGGCCTTTATGAAGTTAATGTTACCACTGGAGAGGCCATCTCTAATATTTTAAAAGATGTCATGATAAGATTACAGCTTTCTATTTCAAATTTAAGGGGTCAAGCTTATGACGGCGCAGGAAACATGAGTGGGGCCATAAAAGGAGTTCAGGCTTGTATTCAAAAAGATCAGCCCTTAGCCAGATATGTGCATTGTGGTGCACATTGTGTTAATCTGGTGATGAAAGATATTGTAGAAGCTACCGTAACAACCAGAAATTCTTTACAGTGGTGCCATGAGTTGGGTAACATCCTTCATCAGTCTTTAAATTTCAAGACAAAATTTGAAAATGTTCTTCACAAAAATAATCTTCCAAGTTCTAAAGTAATAAAGCCTTTATGCCCAACTAGATGGATTTACAGGGGCAAGCAAATCAGTGAGGTATTAAAAAAATATGCTGAAATTATAGAAACACTCGAAATCGTTTCTGAAAAAGATAAACATATTTTGAATGCGGGAAGCCTTTTGCATTGCGGGAGGCAAGGATCTACTCTTTTGGGCCTTCTAATGCTACAAAACGTTGTGCCTTATCTTGAAAAGCTAAATACGGCCCTACAAGGGAGAAGGCAGACCATATCTGGAATGATAGAAGCCACAGACATCATCAAATTGGAATTACTATCTAAAAGAACTGACGAAGCGTTTACTATTGTATGGAGAGACACAAACACCAAAGTCGAAGAACTAGGGTTGGAGGTGCCTCAATTGCCCCGAAAGAAACGAGTTCCTCAAAGATTTTGTGGACCATGCCCAACTTATCATGCAGAAGAACCGTTCCAATATTATAAATTAATTTACTTTGAATTACTTGACACAGCATTGCAGTCCTTAACTTCAAGATTTGACCAACCAAGCTTGAAATTTTACAAAAACCTCGAATCATGTCTATTAAAGGGTATTATCACCAATGAAGTGAAAGAGTTTCCCGAAATTAATTTTAAAGATTTGGCTATTGAAATTCCGATGTTTCGAAAAACATTAAAGAACTTAGACTGTCTGGATGATGTAATTAACCAATATCGTTTGTTATCCCAGGAAGTCAAAAATATGTTTCCGAATATAGAAAATTTGATAAGAATTCTTCTGGTTTTACCTGCATCTTCATGCGAGGCGGAGAGGAGTTTCAGCTCATTAAGAAGATTAAAAAATTATCTCAGAAATTCCATGGGGCAAGAAAGATTGAACCATGTGGCTATTTGCCATAGCCATCAGGACATTTTAGATAAAATAGATGCAAAAGAAATTTCCAACATTTTTATCAGTAATAATATAAATAGAAGAACCATTTTTGAATTATTTCCATAAATAAAAATTTCCATCATTTTCCATATCGTGTTATATATTTCCGTATCATATATTTTACATATCGTTTTTTAAGTCAAATTCTTCCAATTTTCACATTTTCCATTTTTTTTTTTTCCGTTCCATTTTGATAAAAACTTATGTTTTGTTGTTATCCTAGTATTTATTGTACTTATATTTTATTGTATATGTATTCCTAAAAATAACATGTATGACCTACCCTACATAGTTTATTAAAAAAAATTATGTAAAAAAAAAAAGTTTGTTATGTATTTTGTAATTTTTCCTTTGGTGAAGTGATAGCTTTACTCGATTATACACACACTCTCCCTACAGTTTTTTTTCCATATAGGATTTTAGGAAATTTTTTTCCTATATTCCAAAATCCAAAATGAAATGAGGGAAGTTTCTTTGAGATTTTTTCCAAGGACGAGGTCCCCCCCAATAATTCGAACGGATTGACGCCCATGTAATTATTTATTATTCTTTTTCCCCACTTTATCGAGAAAATGCACGAAGGAAATCCGAGTTTGAATGTTTTCCACATATCAGATTTCGAGTTCGGCGTTTGTCTAACCACCGGTCTAAGTTGTAGGTCGGGAGATACAAGTACGGGAGGGGGGGCGAAATTCAGAACTGATAAGAGTTCAGAACCCCGGGGGTCTGATAAGAGGACGACCCTATTCGACACCGGTTGAAGATTAGTTTTCCAGGCGCTCCGTAAAAAAAAAATATAGTTTTCCCACAGAATCTTTAGAAGCGGCCGATATGAAAATTGAGCAGAAAAGAGATGTGGGATTACATTTTTTTTCCTCATTCTTCCTTTTGTTATGGTATTTGCATAGATTTTCTCCCCACCTGGAACGATAACTTCGTTTTAGCCAGTTTGAGAAAAAAAAGTAGAAACGTTTTTATCTTTTCTAGAAAAAAAAAATTGTAAGTCTCGTTAAAAAAATTTCAAAAAAAAAATCTCAAGCCCTCCGGCCTCAGTCACGTTCCCTTTAAATTTATTTATTTATTATTTTTTATTTTTATTTTTATTTTTTATTAATAGTTGGTGGCTGTCTTGGGGATTGTAGGCCTAATTGTTATGAATAAAAATTATGTATGTACACCGATAATAAATTTTTTTTTATTATCATCAGCTAGGCTACACGAAACCAAGTAGTGTGAATAGCCCAAACATCACCCTATAGTATGGAAAAATATTTTGAGAGAAAATAAATAAAAAAAAAATAAAACAGAGAAAGAATACTGAAGAATTTTGATATTTCTTGCAAAAAAAAAAAAAAAAACTCAGGGATGCACTCGATTTAAAAAACCCAAAATTTTAAGTGAAACCTAAGCTGACTTCTGAGTCGATAAAGAGTTTAGGCTCTCCTTACGTTTGAATTCAAGGATGATCGGTCCCGCTGAAAGCATAACGTTACCCATATCAGGCAATTCTGTTAGGCTTCAAGCGCTCTCTCGTAATAGCCCCAGACGAAAATAGAAGCTGAACATTTTGCCCATTCCACCCTTCACCATCGACCATACGCACTCCCATTCTGACCGAATCACTTCTTCAACTTCGCTTCTAAAATATCTGTTTAGTCAAGTACTTTGAGTAATCCTTTCAACAATTGCAATTTAAATAGGACTGACAAAGTTCAGACTAAACAAAAATAACTAGTTTAAAGAGGGGGCGCTATAAAAGAGAGGACGATTTTAGAAAAATTTTCCTGTAGTTTAAAAAAATTTTCCTTCTATTATGAAAATTTTTCAATTTTTTTTCCCGAAAAGTTTCCCAATACTTTTTTTCAATTTTTAAAAAACAAAAAATTTTGAAAATTTTTTTTTTCTATGAAAACATAATTTTTTTAAGTAATCAAAGCAATTTTTTCAAGTAATCATGTAATTTCTAAGTATCTAGGTAGAAATTATGGACCTCTTGCCCAAGGGATGTCCCTCTCGCTATTGGTGAAAGTATCAAATTTCTCCCTATTAAAAAAAATTTTTTTTTACTCCAAAAATTGGTAAAATATGAGCCGCATTTGGTGAAAATTTGGTTAAAATCGACCAACGGTCGCTTTTTAAAATTTCAAACAGACATAACATGGCCATTTTTTCGAAATTCAAAAATCGGCCTCGTTACAATCCTCCTCTGGAGTTGGCTCCAAAAGCGCCATGGCAATATGGCGAGAGCTCAGGCCAGGGCCCACCCCCCCTTGTGATAGCCTCGTTATAATTTTGTTTAACTATTTAGAAAAATAAAATTTTTAAGATAAAGAAAATTTTAAAGATTTTGAGTAATTTGGTGAAAAGTGTTCCAAAAAATGCTACGGCCGGCCGGAACCATAGACAATCCATAATCGATTTGATCATACGGGGTCAGGAGACCTTCCCCCCCCCTTCAAAAACCTTTCAATTCATGGGAAAAGTTTTTTGAATTAGAGCACTGTGGGCCCAAGAAAAACGATTTTTTTAAAAATTGTTTTTACCTTTAATTTAAACAATAGCATAAATTAGAATATCTAAACGTGTTCTCTTTAACCGAAAGAGCCTCTTCAAACTTAATTACCTCATTGGCCTAATTTACACACCTCAGAATCTCTTCGGAGTTGACCGCTAAATAGGCAGACCAACCCTCCTTATCACAATCTAAACTAATCATAATAACGTCAATAAAATCTCATATAAGTTTCAAAATAAAACTTGAAAAAGGGCATGGAAAAGGAAGCGATTGCCGGCTTTAGGCCCATCTATATTACCAAGGGTCTCCAACCCTTATTTAAAAGATTATCCCATATAAATGCAAACTGCTTTTAACCTTTTCTTAACCATTATTAACGACATGAATAGACTTAAACAGGCAAATGAAGTAAAAGAACAAAATTCATCATGAAACTCTGATAATTTAATTTATATAAAATATCGAGTTTTGTTTTTTTTTTTTTCCCGTTGGAAATATAGGTCGAAAGCGCACGGATGACAGGATAGATGAACTCAGCCGTGTGACGTATAGAGAGAAGTGGTCCAAAATAAAAACAAAACTTTTCTCTTACCTACCCCTTTTTTTTTCTTGAGGAATGTTTATAAATTTTAAGTAAAAAAGTACATACATATTTAACATTATAAAAAAAACAACAATCAAAAAATCATAAAAAAATGTAACAGGCTCAATATTTAATTAAAGCAAAAACAAAAGCTTATTTTGCTTTGATTACTTGCGTTTATACAACAAATTAAGTTTGATTAAAACTTTTCCCCTTTTTTTCCCCCTCAATCTACCTACGCAGAATGAGATTTCTGATTGATTTGAAAGAAATTTGCTTCCTATTTTTTTTTCTTTTTTCTCGGGTCAAAGACCTCAAAAATCCCTCCCAGGTAAAAAAAATTTTTTTGAACCAATTTTTTATTTATTTTTTTGCAGCCCTCTAAAGGCGTTTTTCATGAGAGGTGAGAACAAAAAATTTTTTTTGGGGAGAAAATTTAATTTACTCGGTCCTCAAAATTTTAAAAATTTTGGCTGTTAGCAGACCCTCTAGGCCTCTAAGGACTCCAATTTTTTTTTTTAAATTTAGGATGAATACCTGATTTATTTTTACTTATTTTATTGTATTTTTTAAGGGTCCTGGGAGGGTTTCTAACGCTCCAAATTTTTTGGGCCCAAAAACAAGTTTTATTTTATTTTGAGGCTTACCCCACTCTAAAAATCATGAAAAAAATTCTAAATATGTCCAAGAATTTTCATTGTTTTTCACAAAATCGGCTCGGGGGACGATTCGTCTCCTTTTTATCCTTGTTTTAACATATTATTTTAACTTTTTTAAAATAACTTTTGATTTATTCAAGAGTTGGGAGGATCGATCGGTAAAAGATTAGAGATTCTGAATGGGCCGTCGGACTAATGTCTCTTCTAGCTTGTTCCTCGTTAACCTTATCAAAGTTAAGATAATGCTCTCATCATCGTTTTCAAAAGTAACAACTCGAATTTACGTAGAATCGCTTCAGTTTGAAAAATTCACATTCGGCCCTTTGCACCGAGAAAATACGTACGGGCCTTTTAGATTACGATAAAAGATTTTGACGACGCTCTATCTGGTGCCAATATTGATAGGACATACATTTCTGATCAAAACCGAATGGTTTTCGAGAAAAACGGGTTATCCTTTTTTAAGGAAACCTCAATATC
The DNA here is from genome assembly GCA_014119065.1 of Orius insidiosus. NCBI lineage: Eukaryota > Metazoa > Arthropoda > Insecta > Hemiptera > Anthocoridae > Orius > Orius insidiosus. The sequence goes on from JACGAQ010002364.1 coordinate 14,980, forward strand.
TAGAGAACTAATGATTCCCTGAGCTCATTCTTTCTGTAATTAAAGACGCGTCTTTTTAGAAATTTTTCTCAAACTTTTAAGTGTGAAAAATAATTTTTATAACTTTTGAGAGGTCAGAAAATGTTGTCGCTATAAGGTGGCCTTGGATTAATACAACTTTTGTAGAAACTAAAATCATAATATGTATTTCCAGAATTTTCGAGGTGGGAAAACAGTATTTTATATGTGGCAGTATTTTCACATAATTGTGACAAAGTTAGATCAAATCAAAATTTTTTCTAATACATATTTTGTAATTCTAAAAATGTAAAGTAGTTGCAAAAGATTTTGTAAAGCATTTTTCAATTTTTTCTACATGAAGTTGGTAAGCTCGCGTTGATGGCCGGAGGGTTTACTAAACCCAAGTTTGATATTGCTGGTCAGAGCTAATTCTGCCCTGGACACAATACAACCTCGTACATCAGCCAAGACAATACACTACACCTTAACATAATACAAAGAGTGGTTCCCGAGGGAGAGAGAGAGTATATTACATTATTAAATCTCTTTCTAAACACACCTTCAGAAAAGATACTATCTCATGGAATCGTGTAATTTCATACTACATTGCTTCCAAAAATTAAAGCATTGTTTTCCCAGCATCTTAAAAAAATAAGGGTAAATAATGACCCTGCGGTAGCAGGGACTAAAAGGTAGATTTCTTTTCATGATTAAAATTAAAATGTATAAACACAAAATATAATTATGTTATAAAAATGATGATATAAGAAAAATTGCGCCACTGAGCCCCTAGAAAAACATCTGATAATTTTATTAATAAAATATTTAATAATTTCCCGGTATAAATTCAAATTTTTTTTAAAGTTTAGCTAGTTCAATATTTTGCGCCTGGCTCGTCCAAACCTGCTTTAATTAATTTTTTACACGCCCTCGCAGAGGTCTTAAAGTTTTTTTTGCAAAAGGACTAGGATTTCAATAGAAAATGTCAATTTGTCTTTTAAGCCCTAAGTAAAGTAGGTGAATCGCTGGTCCGATTTCAGCCATTAACGAAACTCGTCCGAGCTATTGAGATAAAAGCTCTAAATACCGGATATCGTCACCCTCACATTAAAATTGCTCCAGTTATCGTGCTAATATATATATAAACTTTTCAACTGAGGATGGTTTTGGGGTCCAGGAGGTATGAAACGAAAAACGTTATAGAAAATTTTTGAATCTGCGACTACTTGGTACATTACAATAGGTAGATTTTTGAAGAAAAGAAATCTACCTAAAAGTTAAAATGATACAAAAGAAGGGAAATAATCTTTGACTGCGAAAAAAATATAACATTTGGTGCCTATATTAGGCTTGTCTCGTTTTCACAATCTTAGACATCTTTCTTTTACGTATTTTAAGATTAAATCGTGTATTTATTGCCAGTGAAATTCAAATCACATTTAAAAATGAAAATAACCAGATTTTCCCTGTGAAATTCAAAATCATGACGTCACATCTATTGCTTACAGCGGTTTCAAAGTACTCACAATCCTTCGCGATCTAAACATCGAAACGGCAAATAAAAAAAAAAATATGACATTTTTTGACATTAGAAAATTTAAATACCATTCATTATTGTAAATACATTTTTGGGCTACGACGTACCGTTTTGGAGACAAAGGCGAAAAACCGCGAAAAGTCTCGCTCCATCGCTCCACGGTCAACATTTTTTTTTCTAATTTTCAAACGTTTGCGTAGCTCGGGCGCCGTTGTTCGCACAAAAAGTTTATTGAACCAAATGTATAGGAAATTTAGTCAGCTTTCTTTTTAACTTATACATTGTTTGGATACGACGTACCGTTTGAAGATACAAGCGAAAAACCGGAAAATCCGCGTTTAAGCCACTCCCCCTTCTTCTTATGTGGGATACTCATGAACCCTCACCTAACATTCCGGCAAAAAAACCATAATTTTTCTAGTCGCAGGTTTAGACTGACTGGACTTAACTATATCGAAGTTGAACCGGGAACGAAAGATGAGATTTTGTAGTTAAGGCCCTTAGTAACGCTTCTAATATGAAATCTGAAGATAAACAAACAAGTAAACCATCAAAACGTAAATATAGTAGCCTGGAGGTTATTAGGACTTCTAGTCCATACCCTATAACACAAACTACTCAGATTTGACTCGTAATTGGATAGTTGGCCAATAATAAAATGGTCAAAATACTTGATAAGATCCTTTTCAAGTTTCGGAGTTTCCTCGGAATGGCCTATTGGTTTAAAAACTCCTGGAGCATGCGCAGATGTCTGTCAAATCTGGAGTCTTCTGACGAAAATCCTTCTGCGCATGCTCCAGAAGTTTCAAACCAGTTTCAAACTGCGGTTGGAACAAATCTTAGCAGGATTAGACGAGTATAAGTAGTGAAACTTATAAGTTTTAAGAATTTTGTTTTCCTTCTCTCTTCTCCCTGAGATCAATCAAGTCAAGAAGTAACCTGTTGGCAAGTCCTGGCCCTTAATTTGTCAACAGCCAATGTTGTGACCCCACGCAAATAACTGTCTTGAACAACTTTCTCTAATGGCCTAGGTTAAGGGTTTGATTTATGTGCTGGCATTTCGTCAATAACCGCAGACCTATCAGAGGCTGAAAAAAAAAGTCTCCTAAAATATTCAAAACTGTTTTCTCTCTCGTAAATATAAATAACGTTGATCCTTACGAATTTCTCGTTAAAGACCACTTTAGAGGTTAAAGGTGCCATTATTTCAAGTAAGTAGTTGCCTTAAGTTTCGTCCTTGGCTAAAAGATAACACAAAATGGAGTTTTAAAAGCCATTTCCTTACACCCCAAGTTTTTTTTGTTAAAAAAGACGCCTTAAAACGCTTTTCATTATTCAAACTTTATCATTTAAATGCCCATAAAATTAAATTGGATTTCCGAATTTCAATAGGTTATTAAAGTGTTTAAATTTCAACCTCAGGAATTAATTGGAATAAAAGGAAACTCGGACAATTCAAGGCGGACATTGAAAGGAATTATTAAAATTCCGTTTATCCTTCTACGAATTTGCATCGTGAGTGAAACGGTGTTGATTTTAGACCGAGAAAGGATTTCTGGGCGAATTGAGAGAGAAGGGCTTGGCCAAACTCCAATCTTTCGGTTCGATACACATTCAGATCAAAAGAGTCTAGTTAGAAAATAAAATGAATAAACCCAAATATACAACTGAATGATTTATTTTATTTAATAAATGATTTCAGAACCTTTTTTAAACCAACACAAGCTGTGTTCGGTAAAATGGAACGGAGCTTAATTGCTTTGTTCCAACCGAAGTTTGAAACCGTTTTGAAACTCCTAGAGCATGCGCAAAAGGGTTAGGACGTCAACTTTGACGTCGTTAAAATCGTATGTCCGCCCAATCTGAAGTCTCTGACGTGCGAATCCTTCTGCGCATGCTCCGGGAGTTTCAAACTGCGGTTGAAACAAAGCTAAAGGTTGATTTCGAAAAAGATATTTACCTGCCTATTAATTTATTCATTCTTGAGGGAATAAAGAAGGTATGCCTATTTTATAAAAAAAAAAAAGATCAAAAAATATAAAACAAAGATAATAAAAGTGATTTTGGACACAAGGTTGGAGTTTATTGTCCTGTTAACACTAATAAGGTTTTCCTTTTTCCCCCGCGTCATCTTCTGGAAGGCTATAAAAGCAATAATGTAGAGGCGAGACAAAATACAAGTTGGGGCTGAGTGAGTTGGCCTCTAGCCTTGAAACAGTTCACATCAGTCTCCACATTTTGTTAATTTTTTTAAGTTCTCTCGTGATAATTGTTTCGAAACTTGTCAAAGTTATAGTTTTGAGTGTGCTCTTTCGAACGGTTGTTCGCCTTCATTCGATTTTTTGTGCTAAGAACGTTTTTTTTACTGAAAGTAAAAGAAAAAGTTATACGTTTTTTCGTGGATTTTGACCCCAGTTTTTCGGATTAAGGTGCAAATAGTGGGAGGCATCGTCGATATGGAGACGGACCTGGCCACAGGAGAGAGAGCGTCCACAGCTGTTTTAAATAGTATTGTGAGTTCATTGACCTCCTTACAAAACGAAATTAAATCATTAAAATCCGATTTTACTTCCATTCGGGAGGAAAATAAAAAAACTATAAATGAAAGCGTTTTGTCATGTGAAGCGAACTTGCTTAAGTCAATATCGACGATTTCCTCTGATATTAAAAAAATCAGTAAGGAGAATGCATTTTTGAAAAAAAAAACACTTTCTTGAAATCGGAAATATCTTATTTAAGACAGCAATTCAACGCTAATACCCTGAAAATTTCAAATGTACCGGTTTTAGAAAAAGAAAACCCGATTGAAATATTTCAAAAAATTTGTCGTTTTTCCAACTTCGAGCTAAAAGCCGAAGCTCTATCTGATTGTTTTCGTCTCAAAACCAGGTCTGCTAACGCGACGCCGTTGATGATTGTGCGGCTTGTCCGAAACATCGACAAAAAGGCCTTTTTACGACATTTAAAAGAAAATTCGTCACGTATCAACGCCAAGGACATTATACCAAACAGTTCAGACACACCTATCTACATTTCCGAATTCTTATCTCCTGAGAATGCTTTCTTCACAAAGAGGCCAGAAAACTTAAGAAAAGCGGCGAAATTAAATACGTATGGACAAGGAATGGCCAAGTTTATTTTAGACGGAATGAACAAGAAGCAGCAAAAAAAGTAACGACAAAAACTGATCTTCTATCTGTGCGCCCGATTTCGGAAGAGGATGACTTCCATGATGTTGATTCGGAAGAGTACGACGATTTTGAACAACGACTAGCCAAAGGAGTAAAACAAAAGATGAAAAGAAAACGTCTCACTCGTTCACAATCTTCGTCAAAGTCAATCAAAAATTTTTTCGTCCCTCAACGGAGCAAAAATGAAGAGATTAGACAACAACACGACAGCAAACCCGGAATGACCAACGCAAGAAAAGGACATACGAATTTATCAAGACCAGCACTCAAAGACAGCATACTAACCTGGAACGTACATGGGATCAAAAACTTTTTGGAAACCGGCAACGAGTTCCTGGAAAAACACTCGATTCTTGGTCTTGTTGAGACGTGGATTACGGATGAAAGGGTCCCTATGACAAGCGATATGCAGGAGTCCTTCACAGTCACCTCGTCACCAGCTGTGAAAGGAGCTAAAGGCAGACCGTCAGGAGGTCTATCCCTGATAATTCGAAAGGATTGGAACCCTCAATTGATAGACAAGTCGAGCAGCTTCATATTGACAAGAGTAAAAAAACGACAAATTAGCCTATTGCTACTCCTTGTATACATCAAAGACGCCGCCAGTTTTTCTTCAGTGATAACGCACATCGACCAGGTTTACCAAGAGGCTCGATTAAACTACCCGGAGTTCGACGCCCTAATTTTTGGAGACTTCAATTGTCGTGTCGGAAACTTAAATTACATTGATGAAGAAGTCTTCCTCAACACCGATTTTAAAAATGAAAGGAGAAGTTTAGACAGCGTCTGCAGCCCACAAGCTCGCCAACTTACCGATTTCATGGAAGAGAATGGTCTTATCCTCTCAACGGAAGATCAACCTCGGACGACCCAGCACAACACACCTTCGTCTCTAGCCGCGGCAAAAGTGTAATTGATCTAATATGGTGCAGCATTCAATCTCTCTACTTGTTCGACGATTTAAAGGTACTAAATGATTGTTCTCTTTCGGATCACCTTCCTGTGTCGGCCCAAATGAAACCCATGATTCCTCATAATGAAAATAGCTCGTCCTCCTCCCCCCCAATTCAATATAAAACTCTTAAATGGAACTCAAACAAAATAATTGATTATAAGAAATGTATGCTATGGAACCCAAATGTCAGCTTAAAAAATAACTGTAACGACATTAATCGCCTTAACTCATTGTTAGTAGACACGATCTCATCCGTAGCGGTTGAGCTAGGTATGGTAAAGGAAATAACGTATGGAACAAAAAAAAAAATATCTTCCAAAAACCCTGGTTTGACCATGATTGTAAATCTGCTAAGTATGATTTTCAAAGCCTGTACAGGAGGTGGCGTGGAAATAAAGGATCCTTCGATGAATATTTAAAGTCTAAAAGTCATTATAGAACCCTAATAAAAATGAAAAACAGGAATATGAAAAACTAGTCCAAGCATCCCTGGGTAATGCCCGTAACTCAGCTCAATTTTGGGAAGTAATAAATAAATTCCGCCGTAAATTTGAGATTAAAAAGGGGCTCGATATTGATCAGTGGGAATCTTTTTTGAATCTCTACCTACCCAGAACTAGATAGTAGTATATTCAGGCCTCATGACGTTAGACACCCTTATCTTGACAGGGACCTAGAAGTTAAAGAACTAAAAGTAGTAATTGGTAGCGCCAAAAACGGCTCAGCACCAGGTTTTAATCAAATCTCTTACGAATTTATCAAAAATTTACCGGATAACTGGTTCTTTTTCGTTTTTTCGCTCTTTAAGAAAATGTTTGAGACAGAACGCATTCCCGCTGAGTACTCAAAAATAATCATGACGATGCTACATAAAAAAGGCTCAACTTCGGATCCTCTAAACTATCGAGGCATCGCTCTCCTCAGCTGTTGACTAAGCTATTTACTAACATAATACGACATCGGCTCGAAACCTGGTCAGAAACGAATAATATCATACCTGAATTCCAAAATGGGTTCAGACGCGGTAGATCCTGCGAAGATAACATTTTTATCATTAACACCATAGTCCAATGCTACCTAAGCAGAGGTAAACCCGTTTACGCATTATTCATCGATTTTAAGCGTGCGTTTGATTCGGTCAATCATTCAATGTTATGGCATAAGCTAATAAAAATAGGCGTAAGTGGAAAAATAGTTCGAATTCTGATGCAGCTATACGGCTCGGCGGAGTTTCAGGTCAGGGCGCAGGGGAAACTGTCAAAGTCTTTTAAGGTGACCGAAGGAGTTCTTCAGGGGGAATCTCTTAGTCCCTGTTTGTATTCTTTGTTTACCGCCGATTTGGAACAATTCTTTCGTACTAAAGGCCTAGATGGCTTACGTTTAGATAACAATCACGACATCCTCGTTTTGGCCTATGCAGACGACATAGTCGTCCTATCCGACGCCCCCTCTGATTTACGAAAGAAACTAAGAGCTCTACAGGAATACTGTGAAATAAATGGCCTAATAGTAAATACTGAAAAATCCAAAATTATGAAGTTTAGTAAGGGTACAGGAAGAAGGAAAAACCTAAGCTTTTGGTTTAACCACCAAGAAATCGAAGTTGTCAACAGATTTGTATACTTGGGTATCCCTTTTTCAAGCTCCGGCCTCTTTGGGGTTGCTACGAGGCACATGGTCGCTAAGACGAGTTTGGCGTCGGCTTCGGCACTGTCGCTTCTCGGGCGCTGTAAAACAAATTCGTGGGATGCTCAGATCCAAGTATATATTCTTTAGTTAAAAGTGTGCTAAGCTACTGCATCTCAAATTGGGGTTTTCGATACCTTAAGGAGCTAGATAAATTCCAGACTGGTTTTTTTAAAAGATTACTATGTCTTGTCCGTTCTACTCCCACAATTTATGTCCGTCTTGAGACGGGAACCCTCCCGATGTCGTATGACGTCCTGAAGGCTGCATTGGAGTTCCTTGGTCGCCTAGGTCGAATGGATGAGGGCAGACTGCCTAAGGTTTGCTTTGATGTTCTGCATGATCGTCACATTAAAGGAAAAGACCCAAAAAATATAACTGGGTATCTCAATTAAAAGAACTTTTAACACAAACGGGATGTTCGGCCGTAGTAGACCTCGATAATGTAAAATCGCTTTCAAACACACAGGTTCGTTCTGACGCCCTTAAAGTGGCTGCGGAACATTTAAGGGAAATGGACCGTCTCGCTTTGTCGAGACTAAAATTTAGTAGGGTATTCGAAGAATCTCTGATCTCCTACGACGGACCCTATCTTAAAAACGACAAAGTGAAATTTAGAGCGAAACAAAATTTCGCAGAACTAAGACTCAGCGGGAGAAAAATAGGCAAGTATAGGATCAGGGGGGCTAGTCGAGTCATCTCATTAGAAGAGTGTGTAAATATTGCGGGGTACCGAATGACTGGATACATATGTTGATACAGTGCCCATTGTGGACCAAATACACATCGGACCTTATTCCCACGCCACCCCCAAGCGAGACATCCCCTGAGGACTGTTTTAAAATCATACTGAGAAACCAAAGCGTCAAAAATGTCAACAAAATTAGCCAGGTCATGGAAAAATACTAACGGACTTATGAAGGATAAATTTTGATTTTCTGACTTTTTTCTTTGATATTTCATTTTGTTATTTTATTTCACTTGTTATTTTATTTCACTTGTTATTTTATTTCACTTGTTATAATTCGTTAATTCGTAGTGACATTTTAATTTGATGATTCAATCGTTTGAATTTAAGTTTAATCTTGATTTGGATATCCATAGCAACTATTTTCTACTTTTATTCGTATTTTTGTAAATCTTATTCCTTTTTTTTTTTTTTTTCTCTCTCTCTTTTCTTTGTACATAGAGCCAACTCCTTTGTAACCAACGAAAGTTGTATACAATTTACTAAATAAATAAAAAATAAAAAAAAAAATAATTTTAGAGTTTTGGGCAGTTTCCTTGATTTTTTGGTGTAAAAACACCCGTTTTATCGGCGTTTAACATTTTTTACCAGGTTTTGGTCATTTTCCTCGATTTTCTGGTCTATTCCTCCATTTTTAGTTGATTTTCCATTTTTAATTGATCCTCCATTTTAATACAAGTCTCCTTTTTATCGGATGTTCGGGCGTTTAACATCTTTTTAACGGGTTTTGGGTCGTTTTCCTCGATATTTTGGTGTAGAAACACCGGTTTCTTCGGGTTTTCGAGCTTCCAACACCCCAACAATTAATTCGGGTGTCCGAGCGATTACAGCCTTTTTAATTTTTAGAGTTTTGGGCAGTTTTCCTCGATTTTTTGGTGTAAAAACACCGTTTTATCCTCGATATTTTGGTGTAGAAACACCGGTTTCATCGGGTTTTTGAGCTTCCAACACCCCAACAATTAATTCGGGTGTCCGAGCGTTTACAGCCTTTTTAATTTTTAGAGTTTTGGGCAGTTTTCCTTGATTTTTTGGTGTAAAACACCCGTTTTATCGGGCGTTTAACATTTTTTTACCAGGTTTTTGGTCATTTTCCTCGATTTTCTGGTCTATTCCTCCATTTTTAGTTGATTTTCCATTTTTAATTGATCCTCCATTTTAATACAAGTCTCCTTTTTATCGGATGTTCGGGCGTTTAACATCTTTTAACGGGTTTTGGGTCGTTTTCCTCGATTTTTTTGGTGTAGAAACACCGGTTTCATCGGGTTTTTGAGCTTCCAACACCCCAACAATTAATTCGGGTGTCCAAGGTTTACACCCTATTTAATTTTTAGAGTTTTAGGCAGTTTTCCTCGATTTTTCGGTGTAAAAACACCCGTTTTATCCTCGATATTTTGGTGTAGAAACACCGGTTTCTTCGGGTTTTTGAGCTTCCAACACCCCAACAATTAATTTGGGTGTCCGAGCGTTTACAGCCTTTTTAATTTTAGAGTTTTGGGCATTTTTCCTCGATTTTTTGGTGTAAAAACACCCGTTTTATCGGGCGTTTAACATCTTTTTTACCAGGTTTTCGGTAATTTTCCTCGATTTTCTGGTCTATTCCTCCATTTTAGTTGATTTTCCATTTTTAATTGATCCTCCATTTTAATACAAGTCTCCTTTTTATCGGATGTTCGGGCGTTTAACATCTTTTTAACGGGTTTTGGGTCGTTTTCCTCGATTTTTTGGTGTAGAAACACCGGTTTCATCGGGTTTTTGAGCTTCCAACACCCAACAATTAATTCGGGTGTCCGAGCGTTTACACCCTTTTTAATTTTTAGAGTTTTAGGCAGTTTTCCTCGATTTTTGGTGTAAAAACACCCGTTTTATCCTCGATATTTTGGTGTAGAAACACCGGTTTCTTCGGGTTTTTAAGCTTCCAACACCCCAACTATTATAATTCGGGTGTCCGAGCGTTTACAGCCTTTTTAATTTTTAGAGTTTTAGGCAGTTTTCCTCGATTTTTTGGTGTAAAACACCCGTTTTATCCTCGATATTTTGGTGTAGAAACACCGGTTTCTTCGGGTTTTTGAGCTTCCAACACCCCAACAATTAATTCGGGTGTCCGAGCGTTTACAGCCTTTTTAATTTTTAGAGTTTTGGGCAGTTTTCCTTGTGTTTTATTGGGCGTTTAACATCTTTTTTACCTGGTTTTCGGTAATTTTCCTCGATTTTCTGGTCTATTCCTCCATTTTAGTTGATTTTCCATTTTTAATTGATCCTCCAATTTAATACAAGTCTCCTTTTTATCGGATGTTCGGGCGTTTAACATCTTTTTAACGGGTTTTGGGTCGTTTTCCTCGATTTTTGGTGTAGAAACACCGGTTTCATCGGGTTTTTGAGCTTCCAACCCCCTATTAATTCGGGTGTCCGAGCGTTGACACTCTTTTTTTTTAGAGTTTTGGGCAGTTTTTCTCGACTCTCTTGTATAGACACGTAATAGGGTTTTTTTGGCGTTAAACGTCCTTTTATCGGATTTTGAGAAGTTTTCCTCGGTTTTCTGGTGTAAAAACACCCGTTTTGTCGGGTTCAGGCGTTTAACATCTTTTTTGTCGTGTGTTTTTGCTGTCTTTCGCCCATGAATAACCCTGTATACCACCTCTTGCTATTTCATAGATTTCAGCTTTAGAACTGATCAATTCTGGTCAATTCAACCGTTGACCCAATCATCTCACCTAAAGTCCGCCGGTGCTTATCAACCATTTTACCAGATGCTCATTCTAAAATAAACCATATGATAATTTAAAACATCTCATTTCATAAAAAAAATTTAGGTTTTATTCAAAAATAAAAATTCAAAATTGGCGATGGCCAATTTTTTGAAGAGGTTCGACGTATCGGGACAAGACAGCTTTTTGAACTCCCTGCAAGCCTTTCTGGAGAATTCGAATTCGTTATGATTTGATTGGGCTCAAACGACGCGTCCGTTTTCTCCAAGGTTCGCGTACAGAGGTCTTGAAAACAGCAAAATCTTGGATTTGGCTTCATCGTCGACAAACTCTTCACGGACATCCGTTGCTAGACGTGCTGTCGGATGTGCACCCATCCGAGCGAACGTTTACAGCGAAAAAATTTCTCCATCACTTTCATTTTTAAAATAAATTTTTTTAAATTTTACTACACATGTTTTTTTTTAATGTTTCTACTGGATGGAGGGGTTTTATACAAAAAATTGTGCGAAAAAATTCGCGAAACTGTCGTGTTTTATTTAAAACAATCCATGATGAATTGCAAATTGTCTAAAATGAAGCAAGTGCGGAAATAAAACCTTTCGCTATCTTCTTTTTTCTCTCAGATTTTTCCCGCTTTTTGAAATGGTTGACCCCAGCGACTCATCTTTATGTAGAAAGGAACAGTTTCACTTATAAAAGGAAGGGAATTGCATTAAAATAAGAACGTTAATTTCGCCCTTTCGCCGCTAAAATTAATTAATTTTTTTTTCTCCGTTTAATCAAAATCGGTGTGTTAAATTTTGACTTTCAATTTTTTTGTAGTGGTCTACACACGTCAACCTTCCATCAAAGCTTTGAAATCTGTTAATTATTTTAATCTGGTGATTAATAATAGAAAAGGGAGAAATTATTCAGATCGTGAGGGCTTTTGGTTAAAATGAAATCTGTATAAAGGTTAAGCTCTGATAATTGTTTATTTGAAGGTCGAAGAATTTACGAGAACGACATCCATAAACCCCGATCTGACGGAAGGCTAATAAATTCCCGTTCTCTCGGTTTGTCTTTCAAATTCACTTTCTCCCCTTCGAAATTATCTTTTTAAACATTAATTACCGGACTCTGGGCGAAACTCCAGATTAACTCGAGCCCGGAGGGCCGTGGCAATTAACGTCCGGGGCGAAAATCCTCCCATCCGATTTACCGGCATCGTAAAAATTTAGGTTTCGACTCGCTTAATCCAAGGGGCGTTCGTGGATATCTTTGAAAATCTCTATGATAAACGACTGTGGAAATTTTGTTTCCGTTTCACGAAAATGTCGATTTCCGCTGACCCGGATTTTGAGCCCATTGATCGAAAATGGAACCTTTTCGACCAGAAATTCAACGGCCACATATTTCAAAACTATGAGGATATTGTTATGTAGGCTAAGCATGTTTCTAGTTTTAGAGGTGCATTCGTATGTAAGTCCACGTGTGCCAAAAGCATTCCTCTCCTATTCATGAAAAATAAAATCTTGAAAAAGATATTTGAGAATTTTTCATGAGAGAAAATTTTTTAAACAAAAACATCGCATGAATGCGATTTTCAAGTAGAGTGACCGAATTTTCGGTTTACGTTTGGGATAGATATCCTTAATTTTTTGGTGTAAAAACACCCATTTTATCGAGTTTTACACTCTTTTTAACGAGTTTACGGTCATTTTCTTGATTTTTAGATAAAGAAATGCCTGTTTTATCGTGTATTTGGGCGTTAAACATCTTTTAACAGGGCCTCGAGTCAACTTACTCGATTTTCTGGCCTAAAAACAACTGTTGCACTGGGTGTTTGGGCGTTTAACACCTTTTTTGAAAGGGTTTTGGATAGATATCCTTGATTTTTTGGTGTTAATACACCCGTTTTATCGAGTTTAACATTCTTTGTTTTTAACGAGTTTAGGGTCATTTTCCTAGATTTTTAATCTAGAAATGCCTTTTTTATCATGTAAATTGGGCGTTAAACATCTTTTAACCGGGCCTCGAGTCAATTACTCGATTTTCTGGCCTAAAACACCCGTTGCATTGGGTGTTAAGGCTTTTAGCACCTTTTTTACAGGGTTTGGATACCCTTGATTTTTTGGTGTAGAAACACCCGTTTTATCGAGTTTAACACTCCTTTTAACGTTTAGGGTCTTTTTCTCGATTTTTAGATCTAGAAATGCCTGTTTTATCATGTAAATTGGGCGTTAAACATCTTTTGACCGGGCCTCGGGTCAATTACTCGATTTTCTGGCCTAAAAACACACTGTTACATTGGGTGTTTGGGCGTTTTAACACCTTTTTTACAGGGTTTTGGATAGATATCCTTGTTTTTTTTTTGTGTGTAAAAACACCCGTTTTATCGAGTTTAATACTCTTTTTTTAACGAATTTAGAGTCATTTTCTTCGATTTTTAGATCTAGAAATGCCTGTTTTAACATTTATTTGGGCGTTAAACATCTTTTGACCGGGCCTCGGGTCAATTCACTCGATTTTCTGGCCTAAAAACAACTGTGCATTGGGTGTTTAGGCGTTTTACACCTTTTTTACAGGGTTTGGATAGATATCCTTGATTTTTTGGTGTAAAAACACCCATTTTATCGAGTTAAACACTTTTTGAAACGAGTTTTAATTTGGGTTCTGGATAGATAGGTATCCTTGATTTTTCGGTGTAAAAACACCCATTTTATCGAGTTAAACACTTTTTGAAACGAGTATTTGGGTTCTGGATAGATCCTTGATTTTTTGGTGTAAAAACACCATTTTATCGAGTTAACACTTTTTTGAAACGAGTTTTTTTGGTTCTGGATAGATATCCTTGATTTTTGGTGTAAAACACCCATTTTATCGAGTTAAACACTTTTTGAAACGAGTTTAGGGTCATTTTCCTCGATTTTTACATCTAGAAATGCCTGTTTTATCAAGTATTTGGGCGTTAACATCTTTTGACCTCGGGGTCAACTTACTCGATTTTCCGGCCAAAAAAACAACTGTTGCATTGGGTGTTTGGGCGTTTAACACCTTTGGTTTTGGATAGATATCCTTCATTTTTTGGTGTAAAAACACCAGTTTATCGAACTCTTTTCGATTTTAGGGTCATTTTCCTCGATTTTTAGATCTAAAAATGCCTGTTTTATCATGTACGAGTATTTGGGCGTTAAACATCTTTTGACTGGGCCTCGGGTAAACTTCTTCGATTTTCTGGCCTAAAACATCAGTTGCTTTGGGTGTTTGGCGCTTTTGGATATATATCCTTGCTTTTTTGGTGAAAAACACCCTTTTATCGAGTTTTTGGGCGTTTAACATCTTATGACCGAGGGTAGTTTTCCTCGATTTTCTGGTCATAAAAAACGGTTTCTGGACCTTTTTTTGCAATCTTTCGCCCAAGAAAAACACTTATATTCTAGACTTTGAGTCTATGTGTGCTAAAGGAGAAAACATCTTCTTATTTTATAATGTTTAACCTTTAAAATTTCGCATGTTAATTTAATTATCGAAAGTCTTTTAATTCATACATGGCATATAAAAAATGATGAATTGCCGACTCATTTTTAAACTCTTTATTTCATTAAATATTTAATATTCTCACAGCTTTTAGCGTAACGAGGAAACTTACGCCGAAAAAAAATCAAAGAAACTCTCCGCTGATTAACATTTTCTCATTACAAGCCCAATGATAAAACTGATTGTGAAATTCTTTTTCCGGATTGTTTGACGTGTGAAAAATGAGTTTCAAATCCATTATTTAATTTTCGATCGAAGAAAAATGAAAGTTCTTTTCTTGTTTATCCAAGCATATTCGATAGGACGAATTATAATTATTTATAACAATCTCTTCGAATTTCTTGGCCTAATTTCAAAATGTGCATCTGATCAGACCGAGTAATTGTTAAATAATGCCCGCCTTGTCTAGAAAGTTATAAATTATCGAGTGTAAGTCTATAGTTAAAAATTTTTTTGAGTGAGAAAGGGTAACAGGTCTTCTGAACAAATGAGGCGCTCCGGTACGAAGGGCGAACTCGACAAAACGTATTTTCGAGATTTTCGCATTTTAAAGTTTTGGTTTTTACGTATTTAAAGGGGGAAAAATGGCGAACTCAACATAAAAATTATATGGGTGTATTCACCAAGAGGTCTAGAATCTGAAATGAAAAAAACTGGTGGACCCTTCCCCAAAAACCCGACGTCGAGAGTATGACAATAACTTCTTTAAGGAAGTTAAAAAAATTTTCCGATGTCGAGTTCGCCCTTCGTACCCGGAGCGCCTCAAATGAATTACTGAGCAATGTGGAAGAAAGACGAAGAAGATAATAGCGGAAAAGATTTTTTAAAAATATTCCACTAAAATTCTTCTGGAGAAATTAATTGCTTGGCAGGAAGAAAGAGCTGAAGATGATGCTAGGCAAATTGGGGAAAAAAAATTTCCGGTAGTACAGGAACATGTTTTTGGAAGACGCGCTCAAATTTTAATTTGTTTACCGGTATTTTAATGAGAGGGGGACGAAGACCGGTAGACGATCTTTATTGCATTGGCCTTGGTGGGGGAGAAGAAGCCGCTATCGCCTATCAGTCTTCGGCCAGACGCCAGTGGAAGTGCTTGTGCCCTCGGTCCGTCCGTTACCCCCTTCACGTTCTCGGGCCATCATGGCAGACTCCGAACACTTCCAACTGGAGTGGTCCATGCTCAAAATTCGGATTGGTCAGTCTCAGGTAAAAAAAATTTTTTTCTTATCTAAATCTTAAATTTCTCAATCCAGAGTTACGGCCCTTGAGGAATGCGTGGGCGTTTATTCAGGAATGCGGAGGGGCATTGTGAAGAAATTCTAGTTTCTTGACATTCTCAAGTTTTATTGTTTTAAGTCTAATTTCTTTTTAAAACCGTTAAGTCTACAATCATGCTCCCGTCTGTTCTTTGCATGAAATTGGCAAAAATTTTCCTGTTTGAAAAGCAATTTTTATAATGAACCATTTCCAATATCCGGAATGCTTATTTTAAAAAGGGACACGAATAGAACGTTTATTACTTTTTTATATTGGAAAAAAATAGGCAACTTTGAAATTTGTGGAAAGTCTTAAAAACGATCAAGTCTATAAACGTGATGGCTTCTTTGCGATTCGCGTTTTACGAAAATGAGGTGTAATTTACTGGGGAAAATAAAAATTGATAGGCAGAAGGTGCCTAGTGACACTTTTTCAGGATGTCTTTGATCAAAACTTTCTTTTTGATAAAAAATTAAATAATTGGCGATATAAAAATGTTGCATAATATAGGTTATCGAGAGGTCTAGCTTTTTAATTAAATTTGGAACGGAAGGAAATCCCTAAGTATTTAAAAACCGCAGCCTTTGTTAGGAAGTGGTTTTAGAACGGGTTTCAAAGGAAGACATCATTTACAAAAGACTATTAAAATACTGCTAAATGATAAAGCGATAATTTCAAAATTATCTGGGCGCATTTCTCTTTAGGGTCGTTTACCTTGTGATTGTAAATCGTCGGGGCGTATTGTATGTAATTCCCAAGTATGGTCAACAGGTGAATTTTAACAAACCATTTGTTGCTATCTACTCGAAATTGGCATTTGTTTATTTATTTAAAAAACATTTTCTTATGGGGGTTTTTCTCTGAATGCCGAGTAAAAACGGTAACCGCACCTGTAAAGTGGATTCGGTGGTATTTCAAGGGCTTTGGAAAGTAAAAAGCCAGTTGGTATCAGTTTTTGAAACGAATCGCCTGAAGCCCTGTATAACACCTGTTATAAAATTTCTCATATGTTGTTTCCTAGGACATTATTTAAGGCGGAGAAAGGTGAAAATAGATCCTAAAATAACTTCTTTCTGAAAATTTGTCAAAAAAAAAAAAAAATTCCCAAAAAATATGATCCCATTATTTTATTGTATATTCATATTTATATGGCAAAGAAATTTATTTTCTGGGATTTTTCATGCGTTTTTCTAGTCTTATTTTTTTTGTCCAAAAAAAACACTCATTTTAATTAAGCAAGGGATTTCTTTATAGTTTTTGTCGAATACAGTCCTAAAAATCCCATATTTTCCCAGTATTTACGAAAAAAAATTTTTTTTTCAAGAAGCACCCATTTTAAGGGATTATTGAGGGTTCTCCTCGGATTTTGTCCTAAAAAACTTTTTTTTTTCTTAAGTTTTACAAAAGTTTTTATTGGTGCCCCCCCCCCCCCCCAAGGAACGCCCGGCATGTATGATTTTTTAGTTTTTTTTATCCAAGAAACACCTATTTTACGGAATTTTTCAGAAGTTTCCTCGGATTTTGTCCTGCAAAACTTTTTTTTTCTTTCTTTTTTTCAGGGTTTACGAAAGTTTTTATTGGTCCCCCCCCCCCCTAGAAACACCAGGCTTATAGGATTTTTTAGCGTTTTCCTCTGCTTTTTTTTGGTTAAGGAAAAA
The DNA here is from genome assembly GCA_014119065.1 of Orius insidiosus. Taxonomy (NCBI): domain Eukaryota; kingdom Metazoa; phylum Arthropoda; class Insecta; order Hemiptera; family Anthocoridae; genus Orius; species Orius insidiosus. The sequence goes on from JACGAQ010002364.1 coordinate 32,239, forward strand.
CCAATTTTACGAAATTTTTCAGAGGTTTCCTCGGATTTTGTCCTGCAAAACTTTTTTTTCGGGATTTACGAAAGTTTTTATTGGTTTTTCCCCCAAGAAACGCCGGGCTTATAGGATTTTTGAGCGTTTTCGTATGCTTTTTTTGTCCAAGAAACACACATTTTACGGAAATTTTTAGAGGTTTCCTCCGATTTGTCCTGCAAAACTTTTTTTTCTCGGGATTACGAACATTTTTATTGTTTTTTCCCCCCAAGAGACACCTGGCATATAGGATTTTGTAGCGTTTTTTTAGCGTTTTTTTTAGCGTTTTCCTGTGCTTTTATTTTGTCCAAGAAACACCCATTTTATGGAATTTTTTAGAGGTTTCCTCGGATTTTGTCGTGCAAAACTTTTTTTTTCTCTTTTTTTTTTCAGGATTTACAAAAGTTTTTATTGGTCCCCCCCCCCCCCCAAGAAACACCCGGCTGATAGGATTTTTTAGCGTTTTTCTCTGCTTTTTTTTTGTCCAAGAAACACCCATTTTACGGAATTTTTCAGAGGTTTCCTCGGATTTTTTCGTCCAAAACCATTTTTTTCTCTTTTTTTTTCGGGATCTACGAAAGTTTTTATTGGTTTTCCCCCCAAGAAACACCGGGCTTATATGATTTTTCAGCGTTTTCCTCTGCTTTTTTTTTTGTCCAAGAAACACCTATTTTACGGAATTTTTCAGAGGTTTCCTCGGATTTTGTCGTGCAAAACTTTTTTTTTCTCTCTTTTTTTCGGGATCTACGAAAGTTTTTATTGGTCCCCCCCCCCCATAAACACCCGGCTTATAGGATTTTTCAGCGTTTTTCTCTGCTTTTTTTTGTCCAAGAAACACCCATTTTATGGATTTTTTCAGAGGTTTCCTCAGATTTTGTCGTGCAAAAATTTTTTTTTCGACTATGTACTTCCATCTTAACTCAAAGTGTAGTTTTGTAGACTTTTGCATTTTGTGCTTTTATACAATTAACCGTACTTCTAACTTATTTAGTGCCTTTTTCCTAATTTTTAGGTTGATTTTCAATTTTTTTTTTTTTGCGATACCTCTCTCTTCTAAATTGAAAGTTCTAAGCTAGATAAGAGTTTTTGACATGAATTATGAAGAGTTCTATATCTATTTAAAGAAAAACTTTATCTCCCTTTCGTGGTTTTAAAGTATTATGATTGCGAAAGGTTTTTCTTTCTGAATGGACTTTGTAGCCGTTCACCGGTCTCGATAAATCTTATTCGGTTTGCAAACTCATAAATTTCCTGCTAAACAGGTTTGAATTTGCTTTCTGTCGTTAATTGCAATTGAAACTATAAAAAAATTAATTTACGAAACGTTAAAAGCAGTTATAAAATTTTCAACTGTAGATTGACCCTTCAGATCTAGATTTGTCCGCGGTTTTTCGACCTGGATTCGTAGAGGAAATTGGGGGAATTCTCAAGACAGAAGGGCGAAAGAATCCAGATGGTAAAGTTTATAAAAATGTGATTTTTTTAGACAATAGCGTGTTTGAAACAAAACTGTTTGCGAAAATATCAGTTCCTTTTATGGTCGGGACCTGAGACGTGCTTCTTCTAAAGCAGGCTTAAAAATTATAAGGTGGGATATTTAATTTTTTGGGTCTACCGCAAACGGGGCTAAAAGACACCTAGTATAGCCAAGAAAATATTTTTGCGTTGTTTAAAAACTTTTAACCAAAATAAATTTCAAGGGCTGATTTTTTTATCTTTGTTGGCAAACGATTTTTTTTGTACACTCGTGTTGTAATCGAATTTTATCTCAAAAATCTTGGATTCTGTCCAGAAACCTTTCGCTCATTTAAAACTAATAAAAAAAATTACTTTCAATTAACCGATATCAAAATGTTGAAAGTAAAACGGTACATTTTCTCTCTCACGACTGGGAGGGCGGAAAAACTCTCGTGTACTTCGAAATCTCGAGAAACAAGTGCAGGACATAAATGGCGGAGATTGAAATCATTTTTCATCCCCCCGTGACATCGTTTCGAAACTTATATTCACGACTCTTTGCTCTTATTAATTTGAAAGTAAAGCTACCAAATGACCTTTTGCCCTTTTTTCTATTATTTCAAACCCCAACGTTTAAATTAGAATAATTGATGGGATTTATGTTACTTTGGCTTCATAATATTCTTGTGGCTATTAATTTCATGTCTAGTTGAGAAGCGTGGACAACTCCTTTTCCTTGAAAGTTGGGAACCTATAATTAATCAAAGATTCTACTTGGCACTCCGTGGATACTCTCTCTTCGTGGGACAGTTTGAAGCACTGTAGTTTAAAGCTCAAATTGACGTCTCAAAACTTTCCTCCGTCGCCCTAAAATTGAGGGAAAAGAAATCTGTGGACTAAGAATTAAAATGCTATTTTTAACTTCCTTAAAGAAGTTATTGTGATACCCTCGACCCTAGGCCGGCCGGCCGTGGCATTTTTCCGGCCACAGTTTTCAACCGATTTTCACCAAATTTTCACGCAAATTTCCTTAGCCGGTGAAGAAGAATGTAACGAGGGCGATTTTTGAATTTCGAAAAAATGGCGGAGATATGTCTGTTTGAAATTTTAAAAAATTCGCTGCGGCCGAACCGTTGGTCACCAAATTTTTACCAATTACTCCTTATATTTTTAAGAATTTTTGGTGTAAAAAAATTGCCACTTTTTAATTATTATTTTTTTTTAGTAGGGAAAAATTTCGTACTTCAACCCTTTAAAACAGATTTTCGACACCCCACGACTCAAGACAGTCAATAACTCGGAAACTGTTCACTTAGCAAGAACATGTACTGAACACTTTTTGTTCAAAATTTAATGTAAAATCCTTTAAAACTTAGTACTTTTAGCGCTAAATCTAATAGTTTCCAAGATATTCATCAAAAACTGACCAAATCCTGATATTTTACTCAAAAATGTGGGGGGAAAAGGCGTTTTTAACTATTTGTTCCCCTTTTTAATCGGTTTTATTCCTTTTTTTACTGGCGTTATCCATTTTTAACTTGTTTTATCCCTTTATATCGGGTTTTATCCTTTTTTTAACTAGTTTTATTGCGTTTTTAACAATTTTTTCCCCTTTTTAATCGGTTTTATCCCTTTTTTAACTGGCTTTATCCATTTTACTGGTTTTATCCCTTTTTTAACTAGTTTTATTGCGTTTTTAACTATTTGTTCCCCTTTTTAATCGGTTTTATCCCTTTTTTTAACTGGATTTATCCATTTTTAACTGGTTTTATCCCTTTTTATCGGGTTTTATCCCTTTTTTAACTAGTTTTATTGCGTTTTTAACTATTTGTTCCCCTTTTTAATCGGTTTTATCCCTTTTTTTAACTGGATTTATCCATTTTTAACTGGGAGAACTTTGTATGAATATTATATTTCTTAATTTTGAAATTGGATATAAATGTTAAAGATGTCACTTTCTCACACAAGTTTTGGTTAAAATGTCAATGACTTAACTTAAGACTTTTGACAGTCCATAACTCCGAAACCGTTCACTTCAACAAGAACATATACTAAACATTTTTTGTCATAAATCAAACGCAAATTATTTTTGTTCTTATTATTTTTTGCGCTAACCCTAATAGTTTTCGAGATATTTGGCAAAAACTGATTAAGAGAGGCACATCCCTAGGCCAAATACCCCATTATTTCTACGTTGACACTTGGAAAAATCTTAAAAAAAAGAACTTAAAAAATTTTAAAAAACCCAAATTTAGAAAAGAAAACCCGGAAAATTAAAAAAACAGACTTTTTTGACAAAAAAAAACTTATAAAATTTTTGGAAAAAAAAACTTGGAAAATTTTGAAAAAAAACTTGGAAAATTTTTTGAAAAAAAAAACTCAGAAAATAAAAATAAAGAATTTGGAAAATTTTTTGAAAAAATAAAACGTATAAAATTTCTTGAAAAAACATTTTCGAAAAAAAAAGAAAGAATACTTGGAAAAATTTTCGATAAAAACTTCCCTTATACTTCCCCTGCTTTATACTTTCGTCCCCTTATCTCCCTTCGTTATACTTCCCCTGACTTATACTTCCCTCCCTTATACTTCCCTTATACTTCTTTCCTCTGTTATACTTCCTCCTCCGTTGTTCATCCCCTCCGTTATACTTCCCCCTTCTATATTGTTACTTCTCTTTAAGTAAGTTTTCGTTAGAAGCTCTTCAAACAAATACTTTTTTCTGTGGATCAGTTAGAGCGTTGATAATTTTAAAATCGGCACCACCTGAGGGGATGACTGTAAAACGTCTATTGTTAGACGCGAGAGTGTCAAGAGATGTACGGAGAGGTCAAGGCAACATTCCGACTCTTTTACCCGCTACTCCGTACAACCGGACAAACGAGCTTTTCTCGATGCAGAAAATAGATCGACCGTCATTTCCCTCTATTGACTTTGGCACTGGAATTGAGGATCGAAAATAGACTGTTTACATTCCTCGCATTCTTTTTCCTCAATCTAATTATTCTTAAATCACGATTTTTTCTTGAATTGCCTTTTGTCCTGTCGTGATTATGAGTGCGTGATTCCTAGGAATGTTTCTGCGTCGCCTTTTACACGGGTCTTCTCACACCATAAAAATATTCCGTGTTTCTAACGGTCAGTCATAATAAGCATACATATTTTTCTCATTCTTAGGACATTTCTTACAAAACAAAAAGGCTTTGGAATTCCCCCGTGTATGTTCGCAATCGAAGTAGGACTTTCCAAACAAAGAAATAGCGTTAGACCCAGATAAACATGAAGATAAAAATCTTCCAAAAATTTTACGTTGGTGCACATGGTTTTTATTTAGAATCATGTGATCGGTGAGCATAAAATATTTGTTCATAAAAATAATGTTAAATTTTCGTACTAGCTAAGGTCAGAAAGATGGAATGGTAGGTTTCTCGTTGATCATGGGTCCCTTTTGCTCGAAATTCATGTTAGCTTTCAGGTAGATTGTCTTGAGGCGATGTCCAGGGCGAAAAATCGAAAATGCGAAATATGCCTTTCGTCGATCAAAGGGAACGATGTCAGTATCAAATGTAAGAATTTGAATTGTAAAAAGAAATGGCATAGTTCCTGCGCGGAGAAGGCGTTTAATATCGATTTAAACGATATCGTGTCGTCGTTCAGGTGGACGTGCCCGGAATGCCGAGATTCGCGTAGTAAGCTCAAATTAAGCGAGATGAGCATCAAGAATCTTCGAAAGTCTGAAATGTGGGCTGACAAACTTTCAGGAGATAATAAAGATATGACTAAATACGATAGCAAAGTACTATTGTCGATGTTGATCGCCGATCAGAAGGATTCGCAGCAAGTTCTGCTTGCTTTGGCCAAATTGATGAAAGAGCTGCTCGAAGAAAAGTCGCAGATGAAAAGCCTCAGTGAAGAAAATGAAGAGTTAAAAAAAGCCATGATCGCCCATCTCGTCAAAGACAAAATTCAACTTCAGCAAATCTCCAGCGAAAATGAATGTTTGAAAGAAAAATTAGAAGAGATCGACAAAAGGATGGAACAAGTCGAAAAGAGGACACTTACCAACGACTTCTCTGAAGATTATCAAGATGACAAGAAAACTATGGATACTTCGCAAGATCTGTCTACAGATGAAGAAAAGAGTGTCGATAAAAAGATGACTGCAAGTGGTCTGTCGAGTCCGATCGATTCGATAACGCAGACGGCGGAATCACCGGTTGAAGTCATCAAAGAAGGAGAAATCGAAAATGTCAAGTCTGAAGTCATTCCACAAAACGATGAGTTTCCAAAATCATTTCAGACGACCGTCCAGACTTGTTTTCAGGATATAAAGGACGAAAGGACGCCGCCATCGAAATACGCGAAAAACGATGTCCCGGCCGTTTTCCCCAGCAATTCTTCTCTTTTCGTGCCAAACCGGGCCAGTTCTTCCGACCGTAAAGTCCCATCGTGGCAACGTGAAGGCCGTCGTTTCGACTTCGCCATTGGTCGAATCGCCAAGTCGACCAACGTCGAAACCGTCAACAAATACATCCTCAAAAAAATGCCAAAGCTCAAATTCGACTGCGAACTCCTTAACTCAAACGGCCCCTACGCCAATTTCAAAATTTCCGTCGACGCCGAACATAAAGACAAACTTTTCTCATCATCATTTTGGCCTCCCAACGTTAACGTAAGGCGTTTTTACGGGAAAAAATAAAAGTTCGATTCTTATCGATTATTCTTACAAAAGAAGCTTCTTTCACTTAAAAAAAGTTTCATTATCGATACATATGAGGAAATAATCGCTTGAAAAAGTGTAATGACCGGCAAAACAAGAAATAAGTGAAAGTATTTTTTTACCAATTACAGCACTCCTGGTTTTTTAAGGCACATGACACAGAATTTCAAGGAAACTACTTTAATAAAAGCTGTCAGATGACTCTTCGAAGCTGTGAAAGTACGATTTCGACCTTTTTATTCGGTAACTCGGAAAAGTTAGAGGTCAAGTACCAAAGTTATGCAAATGGTCCAACCCTCACTTTCTGTCTGTTGCCCCAGGGGGACTCCTTTCCCGCTCAAATTTCTTCCAAATCGTCCAATCTGAGGGTTTTGTTTATAATAAAACTTTCATGTAGAAAATCGTGATATATTATAATCATATATGATGTTGATTTTTTGAAAGTTACGAAAAAGACGGTTAACTCACACCCGCCTTTCCCTAAATAGAGTATTGTTTTCCCACGCGACGATTTTTGTGCCTTTTTGAATAATACGAGCGGCCGGTTTTTGTTTTTTTCTGAACAATAATTGCGTAAAGACGTTTGTTTTAAAAATCTGACAAACCTCTTTTAGAAAAAAAAGAAAGTCAACATTTTCAGTTTTTTAGAAATATATGGCAAAAAAAGCAAAATGCACTTTCACGATGTGACTAAAAAAGCTCGATCCTGTTCCGCCAATAGATTGCTTTTCGATAGACATATTGATAGACTCCTAAGAAAAAAAAGTAACTTAAATTTCTTTTTGAAGTTTCTAATTGGCGAGTTTTATCAGGAAAAAATCTGCTCGTGTATTTAGAAGATAAGACATTCAAAGGTCGTAGTTTATCTTCAATTCTTTTCTGGTATTATCGAACCCTTCAGTCAGATATTTCTTTAAAAATAAACGAAAATACCGTTAACGAAAAATAAGAATTTTTTTAATGGGTAAAAAAGTGAATCTAACCTTTCACGATAGGTCTTGCATAGTCAGATATGAAACCCTGTCGTGATGGTACAATTGAAACCTAGATAATATGAGAATCTTCAAGTAAGGTTCAATAATTATCAAGTACGGCATCCTAGTTCACACGGGTCGGATTTCGACATAAAAAGTTATCAACTATGTTACCCAAGCCCGTATTTATAAACATCCCTTTCTGTTCCTTAACTTAAGGAAGGTTTTAAGGGAAAATCAAGGATTGTGTTGTCATCAGCCAATGAGAGCCCGCCTTTCGAGGACTCCTTAAGGTGTCCAGCTACTTAAAAAACCCGACGTCGAGGGTATCGCAATAACTTCTTTAAGGAAGTTAAAAATGGAGGAAAATCGAAAGAACCTCCTTTTATTGCGAATGCTCGAGGAAATCGTAAGGATTCCTTTGATTTGAACGTATCATCAGCCATTGAGAGCCCTCCTTTCGAAGACTCCTTAAGGTGTCCAGCTTCCTAAAAAATGGAGGAAAATCGAAAGAACACCCTTTTATAGCTAGCTACGAGGAAATCGTAAGGATTCCTTTGATTTGAACGTATCATCAGCCAATGAGAGCCCTCCTTTCGAGGACTCCTTAAGGTGTCCAGCTATTAAAAATATGGAGGAAAATCGAAAGAACCTCCTTTTATTGCGAATGCTCGAGGAAATCGTAAGGATTCCTTTGATTTGAACGTATCATCAGCCAATGAGAGCCCTCCTTTCGAGGACTCCTTAAGGTGTCCAGCTACTTAAAAAATGGAGGAAAATCGAAAGAACCCCCTTTTATAGCGAATGCTACGAGTAAATCGTTAGGATTCCTTTGATTTGAACGTATCAGCCAATGAGAGCCCTCCTTTCGAAGACTCCTTAAGGTGTCCAGCTACTTAAAAAATGGAGGAAAATCGAAAGAACCTCCTTTTATTGCGAATGCTCGAGGAAATCGTAAGGATTCCTTTGATTTGAACGTATCAGCCAATGAGAGCCCTCCTTTCGAGGACTCCTTAAGGTGTCAAGCTACTTAAAAAATGGAGGAAAATCGAAAGAACCTTTTTTATTGCGAATGCTCGAGGAAATCTTAAGGATTCCTTTGATTTGAACGTATCATCAGCCAATGAGAGCCCTCTTTCGAGGACTCCTTAAGGTATTCAGCTACTTAAAAATGGAGGAAAATCGAAAGAACCCCCTTTTATAGCGAATGCTACGAGGAAATCGTAAGGATTCCTTTGATTTGAACCTACAATCACTTCAAGGGAGGGTCATAAATACGAAAGGACGGATTGCCAAGGAAATTTTGAGAAAAGCGTTTATACGGGCAGTTCCTATTTCGCGTAAGGAAGTAAAATATGTGTAAAAACAATCGAGATAAAAATCGTAGGTGTTTTTTTTTGAAAAAAAAAAAAAAAAATCTTCTCAACTAATTAGCGGCGAGGAAAGAAAGCCCTCTTCTCACAAGAGCGTTCTTCTGATAATGAAAAATTAAGGACGCTCTAGATGTTATAAAAAGTTTCAAGGAAGAAAATTTTAAAAAGCATTTATTTCAAAACAGCAGAATATCTTAGCTTTCTACTGTATTTTTATAAATAGAAATGTCCTATAAAATTTTATTTTTCATTGACGTTTTATGATCTTTTTGGGCGTGTCTCCTTTCACATTCGTCTTAAGGGGACTTCGGAGGGTGGCTCGTGCGAAGAAAGTCGAGGACGCGAGTAATTGCCCAACCTGAAGGGCATGCAACCTGTGATGTACGTGATGAAAGTCTTCGTTTTTTTAGATAAAATATCGAATTACACAACTGTGGGAACAAGTTCTATTAGCACTAAAAAATCACAGATTATTATTTTATATAGACCATTCTGAATTATGTGACCTTAAAAATTTGCTGGCGTCATCCACTTTACAAAAAGACAAAAGCTATGACAATCCTTTTTAAGAAAACAAAAGTATGATTGTTTCAACAGGAAATAAGTTCTTCGTTCCGCCGCGTGGTTGTGGTGGCTAAGGAATATAAGTTCTTCCGCCGCGTGGTTGTGGTGGCTAAGTTACTCATTAAAAGATCATAAACGTCATATCATATTTCTGACATTTCGTCACAAAAAAACTGAATCGTTCCGCTGTTGAATTTAGTAACAGCGGTATCTTGTGCGCGATTTATTGAGCTGTGGAGGTTATCCAACATATGATACCATAGAAAGAATAAGGGCGCAATTAACGCGGATGTTGGTCAGGTACGGTGGGCGTGTCATGATAAGTTCGCCTTCTCGAGGACATCAATTACAAACCGATTTGATAGAGAGTGAAACTAAAACGTGTCTTTAAACGAAAGTCGCCCCCTCGAGGCGATTCCATTGACAATCTGCACGATACAGGACCTAAATGTTAATGTTCCCTTGTTACGAGCCTCCCTGTAGCTCTTGAGTGAGAGGTTCCTTGCTTGAGATGCTAATAAGGTAAAAGGGCTCCTTTCAGAGCAGTTGTACCTTCTATCATTATCCCATTCGTATGCAAAGACTTGGTTTCCGCCCACTTATTCGCCTGGGACAAATTTTAAACTCTGACCCCCTTACATAATAGGCGATTTACTTTCCAATATGAGAAAAAGTGATAAATAGGACGTTTTAGAACAAATTCACCTTGTAGGATCGTATAAGGAATTATTCTCATTAACGGCCTTTCCCTTTTTTTTATCTGTCGACTTGCCCGTTTTGTAGGGGACTTTGGGTGCCGCATTGTTTAAAACTTTCCTCCTAGAAAATGGTTGATCCTACGATTAAAAAAAGTAGAACGATTGGGCGCTAAATCCTTGATGAACCCACTAGTTTTCGCTCATTATTCCGCTCTCTTAACAATCAAATATTTTGGTTTTTGTCAAAATTTTAAAAATGTGCTTTTATTTTGGTTTTGTAATATCCATTCCCTTTTCCGTTGGCCTTGGTCGAAGTCGAGAGGATCACGTCTGACCATGGAGAGTATAAACAGAGTTGAACTTTGGGATTA